>VZRZ01002443.1:941-47280 GCA_013398175.1 Climacteris rufus
CCCCGGCCCCGCCGGGCTCCGGGGACCCTCCCGCGGGGCCGCCGCGGCCCCCCGCGCCCGCCGGAGTTCCGCTTCCCCGGCGCCCCTACGCGCTGTACGGATAAACAAACAGACTCCCGCCGTGATGGACACGAGTGCGTGGGGCGCTCCCCGGCTCTGTAACGAGAAGCTTTTAATAAAATCTGTGCTCAGAAGTTGGGGCAGCGCTTGGTCTGGTGGCTCGCTGTTACTCCGTCTCCGGGAGGCCGCGCCGGGCAGCGGTGCCGGTCACCCAACACCGCGCTCCGGACGGGAGCCGCGGGCAGAGCCCGAGCCCGGCGCGCAGGTCACGTAACAGGGATACGGTTCCCTCTCGCCGCGCGGCTGCTCCCCGCCGGTATTTTTAACCCAAAGTGAACCTGAGCCAAGCTGCGGCTGGTAAATCTCGGTTTGGGATTTGCTTTTGCCAGTTTTCCACACACTTGGGTGCTGTACGGCGAACAGGATTTGACCTCTATCCCAGCTTTAATAGCGAATGTCAGCTCAAATGCCTTTTTCCACCTTACACCAGACTTGCCTTGCCGCATCTGGGGGCCTTTTTTTCCCTGTTTTCTTGCCTAGAATAGAAGACAGTGTTTTGACTTTATTAGACTTTCACATCCTGGATATCTGCAGTTTTGTATACAGTAGTAAGTAAAAACGATGTGGCAGACTTAAAAACTTTTTAAGCCAAGATTGTTACACCTCTTAAATATATGCAAGGATAAAAGATTTTAAAGGTCATTCAGCTTTTCTTCCCGAAACATTTTTAAAATTTTTTTCTTCCTCTTAAATGTTGGAGTTCCTGCTCAGAATCTGCTTCTGGAATAACACCTGTCTGTTTTGTTGGTTTTTTTTTACCCTGGGGTTAGAAACATGTTTCCTATATCTTAAATAAAAGACTAGAAACTTATGTAGAAATATCACTGTTTAGTCCCATTCTGACCACCACTAAACACTATTTCAGAATACAGGAATTTTGAGACTCTACTTGCATTCTTTCCTTGTATCAACAAATGTGGATTTATACAGTAAAATACGAAGTCACTGAAACGGGTTTTATTCAAAATGGATATTTGTGGTTCACGTGTATATTTCCTTTTTTGTGAATTTCTGTTTTCTGTCACTTCCACCACTTTGAAGGCCAGAGATGCTCTACATCACTTCAGTGAATAATACCAACATGAGAAGAGGGTTTCTAAAGTTTTAATTGATTAATAGACATCTGAGGACTTCAGTCAGCAATGCAGCTGTTGATAGTGATTAAAGAGAGTGTACTTGTTGGTGTATTTCATTCGTTCTTGGTTTGATGGAATACGCACTACATTTTAAATACAAAAATGGGACAGAAAATCCTTGCTTGTTTTTTTGTAGTTTTAGTAAAACATTTTATTTTATTTTCTTCTATTTCATAATAGAATAGAAGACTCTAAGATCCATATTTTCTAAAACAGATCTGTGCATTTCCTCACCAGCTTTGTATCCTCACAATTCAGAGAGAAAAGGGAACAGATAGGTGGTTGTGTATTTGCTAAGCATCACTTACAGGTGACCTAAAATGAAATAGTGGCATGTAGGAAAGAAGAGTGTAATAATTTTTAATGCTTTCATTTAATTGATCAAACACCAGTATTCAGATTAGTACTCTCAGTATGGTGTCTGGATCTGCACTGAAGGGTCTGCATCTAACTTTTTTCTCATGGTTTTGCTGATATGGGTGTCTGCTACTCTGGGTAAAAAAAAGAAAGAAACAAACAAAAAACCCCCTACACAATAAAACCCCTGAAGATCTTAAAGGGGGAGAGGGATTTAGTGATACAGAAAATTTAGAAACATCTCATTTAGGCTGTCAAGTCATCAATCTGGCTGTTTCTGGGAAACCCGCACCAGCTTAGCTATTGCTATACAAAATCTTCTGTAGATTTTGCTCTGCAGAGAAGCTGTTCTGCTGCAGTAAGAAGCAACCTCTTCTTGCCTAAGTGCAGCTATAGCTCTCTAGGTGCATATTTTGATAGCAGACAAGGCCCCAGCTCGAAGTTTCTGTTGGCACCCTTTTGAATAAATGGGATATTCACACTTCACCTCTATTTTTGGATCTCTGGAAGCAAGTGGAGATCAGTTACTCATGCCACACGTCTCAAGGCTTTTGTGCAGTGAGAAGGCTGTGCTAGCTTTCTGTCACTAATCTGACTCAGGTTAGTTTCATGGGACGTGACAGCAATTCTCCTCTGCAGAAACAACCCTGCTGAATTTGGTTTGAGCTCTCTGGTACTCTACCTGCATACAGCTGAAGTTTCAAAACAAGGCAGTGATTTTATTTTTTTTCTGTGGATCAAAAAAATGCGTTGCTCATCTGCAGTCTGTGAGGTCATATTTCATGGAGATTATGAAAACCTGAGCAGCCTGCCATTAGTGATCTATGTGCATCTCCCAGCATGAAGGCATTGATACCTATTTCGTTCTTCAGAGCTTTTAGATCACTTGATTGTACCACAGTTTAAAAAGGTGAGCGAGTACAAGTACAGCACCTTCCATTTTTCCTTATTTCTAAAACAGCCTTGTCAGCTGTACAGGAGGTGAAAATGTTCCGGGCTCTAATTGGCCTTCCAGCTTAAAAAGCACTTGGAAACAGCCACAGATTCTGTCATTTCTGGTTTTGTCTGGCAATGCTGGATTTATAGTATTATGAGTGAAGTGGAAAGAATAGAAAGCTCTGTGTTGGAAGAGCCACTTAAAGGTGAGAGGGTAAAGAATTTGGAGGAAGTGTGTTCCTGTTGGATGCATGTATATGATTTACCTAACATGTATACATACACACAAGTTTAAAGCAGCACTGATACTTGTTAGTTACTCACAGTGATTTTGAGCAGAGTGCAGGCAGGTACAGGATATTATCCTAAGATAATAAGCATTCATATTTTTCTCCTGAGAATATAGTGAAATTTGATATTTGTAATAAATCAAGGCCATTAGATGAAAGATGGAAAAATAGTTCCGAAGATCGGAGAATCCTGCTGATTGCTCTGCTGGATTTTGTTACTTTTCAGTTGTTCTCTTGACAGGAGACTGCATTAGCTACTTGAGACACAGTTGCAGGAAACCTTACCATGAACTATTCTGAAGCTACCTTAGTGCAGGAAACTGAAACAAAAATGTCTATCCTTGATGTTTTCACGCTCTTTGGAGGGGAGAGTTCAAGTGATGTGTAAAAATCTCTTCTAAGTGTTGTTCAGTGATAGCTTGTTTGGTCAATGAGGTTATCAGGAAGACTCTTTTTCCCTGAACTAGAAGGACTAAAGCTGGGTTGTATTTTCCTCTTTTGGCAGAAACTTTTTCAGAGAAATTTCTAAGCTTCGAAAAGAGCAGGTGGCCCAAGAAATCCAGGAGTTTTTGAAGCCTATCTACTACCTGATAAACTGAAACCATAGTTCCATGTAGGATTTTTTTAGAGTAGTACTGGCTGAAGTATCTTCCATGTCTTTTCCATTGCACTGGCACAAGTGCTTGGGGTACTGCATGGGGAAATGACCCAGCTGGTTAAGGGGTGTGGAGCCTGGTTCTTTTTCACCTGGATCATTCCCTCTCATTGCTGCATGGCTGCACAGTAGCTGTACCTGCATAATCAGGGGAAGGGATGGGGCTGGAATGAACAGGGAAATAAGGGCAGCTCAAGCAGCTGTGCTGCTAAATGAGAAAATGCAACTTACATAAAATTTTTTAAATTCTCCCTGTTTATAACTAAACTGGATGGCACAGACCCTGCTGTGGTTCTTCTTGCTGCAGAGCTGGATCATTCAGCTAAGTTCTGACATGTGCTAAACATGAGCAAATGAAGATGAACAACAGCTATTTCCAAACTTCAATCTCATTTATTCCTACTGATGTGCTACTTATTTGCTTGGTTTAGACACTTTGTGTGTGTTGGGTTTTTTTTTTAAGCAAGTTCTCTGTGCACTTCCTTATTTTATTCTACCTTCTCCACTTGCTTCTCTCTGCTGCAATATTTTAATAATCTCTCCAGAAGCTCTACAACCTCCTGTGACATTTTGGGTCCACTATTACATGCATTTTCTGATAGATGCTACCCTAAATCTCTCATTCTCTGCTGCTGGTCCAATACCAACTGGATTTTGCTTTCCCTTGCACCTGTCCTGGGCCTTGAATGTAAAATATTTTCTCATCTGTCTTACCTTTTATACCCCTTGTAATAACGAATGGGAAGCATTATTTTCTTGCCTTTTTTTTCTGATGACACTTCGTCTGGCTGTGTGTAGCTGGTCTGGCCTCAAACTCCACTGGTGCCTGTCCATTCCTCCCAGTGACCTGCAATATGAGCAGGATTTGTAAATTCATGCCTTTGTGGATTGTAGAGAGCTTTCTCTTGGAAAAAAAGCCTTGGGGCATCTCAGTAGATGTAGGATCTCAGCCCTCTACATGAAACTCATACAAATTTTCCTCTTTTGTGCTGATGGGAAAATTCTGGGAGATACAGAGGGAAGATGTGAAAAAGGGTACTGTGTACTAATGCCACAGCATAATACCAACAAAAGTAATCTGTTACAGTGGTTTCGTCTGAGCTGATAGAACTCTATGTGGCCCTCAAGAGACAGACATCTTGCTCTCTCCTCTCCTGCTCCTGGCTTTTTGGTGTTGGACCATCCCTTTACATTGGCTGTAGTGTTGATTATATGTAAAATCTAATGAGCCAGTTCAAATTACTAACCCAGAAGAGAACTGTGGTTTTTTGTTAGGTTAGTTTTCTCCTGCATGAGTGAGCTGAATTGGTTGGTGATTGAGATGCTGGGAGCACACACACTGGTGCAAATTTGCCGGGGGACTGTAGGGGGAGGTAGAAGGGGGACACAACTTTCTCCCTTCAGCAGCAGAGGGCTGAGTCAGCAGACTGATCTTGAGGAATGGCAGCACATCCATCATTTGGAATGAAAGAAGGAAGAGTTGAGCTCTGTCCATGGTGATCAGAGCCACATCGGTTTGTCTGTGCAGCTAGGAAAGCTACAACACAGTAAGTTGAAGAGAAAACAAAAAAAAATCAGAGGAAGGTTTCTGCATTTTAAAAGCCTGCTGGTATCTGTGTGGTTGAACTACCTGCTCCTTATCAGAGACAGGTTTCAGTCTTTTCAAGAGGTTAGATCCGTGTACCTCTAAGGTCCTTTTCATTATGAGGAGCCTTGTCAGCTGGGGAGAATTTTATATAACATATCTTTAATGCAAGTTGAAATAGGAAGCTCCAGAAGAGGTCCAGGTTCAACACTTTGGTGTAAATCCTGTCAGTTGGCCCAGGACACCTGGGCAGTGAGCTCACTATAGTTTCACTGTGGCTACAAACTGATAAATGCCTTGGCCTGTGTTCTGAATTGTAAAATACTAATGGTGGCTGAAGCGACTGGCATGGAAGTTGTAGCGTAAGGTTAATGTGCTGTGTGTAACCAGCGCACGTTACCCTGGGCTGAGGAGAGGAAGAAGTGTGTTACCTGCTGCAGACAGCTGCTTTGTCAGCAACGTGGCTGTTTGTAAAATGCAGCTCTCTGCCAAATCCTCAGAAAGCTAATGGTGATTATGTGAAAAATACTCATTCTGTTTCCAGCCTCCCACTCTAAAGCAGAGTCATCAGAACAACAGTAATCAAATTACAGAATATAGGTGTTTTCTTCAGCATCTTTGTTGGCTTCCCACAGTCTTGTGACACTGATATCCATGATTTGATCTACTTTGCTCTCACTGGCAGGCCTGGCAGCAGCAGGGTAAGCTCTGCCCCCCCATCCCTGTTCTGCTGCTGTGCCAGTAGCACCAGTGCAGCTGTCTGTGAACAGGGTCAGAGAGCTGGGCCAGGCTAGAAATTAGGTGTGTTTCCTTGTCTGTAGTGCACATTGGTTGCCCAGTCCCATTTACTAAACGGCTTCACAGACAGGTGTAAAGGTATAAAATAAGATAGAATTTAGAGGAAAGCAGAGCCTGATCTGGCAGTGCTGCCAACAGAAATGCTCGCAAGACTGCAGTTGCAGAAAGCAGAATGGAGATTTTCTATTGTGTGCAACACACTGATGTAAAACACGAATTTTCTTTCTTTCTCTGGCCCTTTCTGATCTATCAGTAGCTCCTGTTGCTTACTCAGGCTCATTGCTGACCTTCAGCATTACCAGCAAATCACATCCCTGTTCCATGGGGACAGTCATTTTGCCCCCAGGTAATGCAGGGTTTTAACTCCAGTCAAGTATTTCAGAAACAAATTATTCTCTGTTTGGAG
This sequence comes from Climacteris rufus, assembly GCA_013398175.1. Classification (NCBI taxonomy): domain Eukaryota; kingdom Metazoa; phylum Chordata; class Aves; order Passeriformes; family Climacteridae; genus Climacteris; species Climacteris rufus. The sequence continues at coordinate 7,225 of VZRZ01002443.1, forward strand.
ATGATGCTTTTGCAGAGTAGATCTGCCTGGCAGCCATATGAGAGATGTTTCTCCTTTAAGAGCCTCTCCTGAAAAATACATGAAAAATAAAGCAGAATCCACTTGGTTGATAACATTAGTCAAAATTACTACGGATTTTATCACTGTTTCATTTCAGTTGATTTTTAGAGAGAGGCTGGGTTATAGGTGAATTTTGGTGCATTAAGCAAGATAATGTCTGATAATGCTTCAAGTCTAGTGCTAATTGACCAGGCAACGATGTTTTCAATAAAACTAGTAAAGCCAGAGCAATTTTAGGATTTAAAAGTATTTCCAAGTCTAAGCTGTGGTTTAAGGCCTAGATCTTTTGGGTTTAGCAGTGCAGTCAGTTTTGTGAATAGGATGCATTCAGAAATTGGACAAGGGCAAGGTTTGTAAGGAAGTGCTGTTTTCCTTGCGTGTATTTGGGCATACTCTACTGTAGTACTCCAACCTCAGAAAGAATTCAGGGGTTTTCACTTCCTTGACAGCATTGAAGCAAAAAATATTCTATACTGCCTGTTGAAAATGGAAGAAAGCTATTAAATTGTGCCAAAAAATATGTTGCTTTTACAGATACAGGTTATTTTGATTTTTTTTAGACATTTGACTTGATATTTGGTAATTGTCAGCTTTGTATAAGTAATTCTTACTTTCAAGTGACCATTTCTAAAGATACTCTGTTAATAAAACAGTGAAAGCATTGGTCTGAAACATCCATTTTGTTGTGTTTTCTTTCTGAACTCACGAGAAGTGTTGTGGTTTTTTTCAACAAGACTTCCCAATATTTACCAAGTTGCATAACCTCTTGCTTTTATACTATGGGTTGAACTCTAGAAATACCACATAAGTTCCAAACATCAGATAGAATGAGCACTGTTTGTTTTAATAGTTTATGCCTGTAAAGCTGCAGCATAAATATCTGAAGTGACATTTTTTGTGAAATAATGCTTTAGCCACTGACATTCAGAAGTGGGTTAGAAACATTAGCCATGGAGCTGTCCCTTGGCACCAACAGACAAAATCTCAACAGACACAAATTCTACCTAAAATTCTCTTGTCAAGTTTAACTGTGCAGCTGATAAATACCTGTAACTCCATGCTTGCCCCAAGTTCCCTCACTGATTTGATGATTCTCTGAAACAGGAGACTGATGTGAAACAAGTGTGGTCTGTGTCACTTTGGGATTCCAACATCTGACCCCTTTCATTGTGCAGGATTTTGCTGAGGTGACCTCCAGTATTTAAACCTCAGACTTTTTTCACTATTATTATTATTATTACTTTTACAGGAACAAAACAAATGGATTATGAAATTCAGATATCTAATTTAACATTTGAGGCCATACAAAGAACTTCAAATAGTGAGAGTTTCTCTCCCTTGTTATAGGGTGGAAAAGGAAACATTTATTTTATTAATGGGAAAGTCCCCCAAATGTCTGGGGCTTTCCAGAAGATTTGAGTTCCAGAATACAAATTTACATTCCTATTATTTTAGAATGTCATATTTAATCAGTGTAATCTCTAAGAACCTTTGGTCCAGTCTTACAGTACTCCATTCTGATAAATTAGATATGCCTATTAATATTTTCACATTTTAAATTAACAGAGATTCTCAAAATATTACTTTGGAATAGGAAGATTTCAGGTAATAATAAACATTTATGTAGTTCTTTGGCTTTATCACATTATTCCAGTAAATCATACCTGGTATGTAATTTAAATTCCTACAGTTAAGGAAACACCTGTATGGAGGTGATTCCCTTTTATGTTACAGGTCTGAGATTTACTATATTTTGTATTCTTGGCCCTTGGTCTTGGAGCACTCAGGTTAACCACTGGTATAGGCCTGTATAATGCTCTGGCTTTCATTTATATCTTTTTGTAAGTTGTTCCTGATCAGCTCAGAGCACCAAAAGAGGGCTGGGTCATCTTCTGTGCAGTTTCAAAGTAGCTTTAACTTTGTTCACATAAGCATTGGTCACAGACCCGGTGACTGAGACTGCGGATTTCCGTAGCACATACGTGGAGTGCAGGAAGCACTTCTATTAAATACCCTTGTCCTAACAATATCTTAGTCCTGCTGCACTTCAGGAGACTGGCTCTGCTGAGCAGTCAGTCATTGCTCCTGTAGTTGTTTGCCCAGAACAAGTTTCAGTAGTTCCCTCACCTCAGAGATAACTCTTTATTTAATAAAAACATGTAGAGTCTGTCCCTTACAGAGCAGCTGGCTGCCCCAGGTTTGGGTTTGCAGGAGTTCCTCCAGCTGATGCCTCAGACCTAGGATGTTTAAAGGTTGTTAGGCAAGTGGACAGAGATCCTTACAACATGTCAAAATGTGCCATGCAGCATTTAGGTGGATCTTACTCTGCCAGAATGAATGGTGTGGCAGTAAAAGACTGTAAAACATAGAAATACATATGGAGGAGAACAAATACAATATTATTTGTCTGAATGACTCTGGCAGGTCAGCTGGAAATCTCAAGTTCCGACAGCTCTACCCAGTGGAAGAAAGGAACACGTGCACCTTCTTAGGTGGATCTTGGCCTTCCTCACTTGGCATCATTTTCTGCTCTGAAAACTACTTTAATTATAGTAGTGACACAGTCTTTTTTTCTCCCTCTCAGTGGGAAAGGAGAGGTCTCTGACCCCTTGTGGACTTAGCTCTCCTTTCTGTCACTCTGGGCTGCCTTTGCTCTTCTGCTGGAACACCTTCACATGCCAGTGTTTGCTGTGAAAGGAAGTGGCTCTAAATGTTCTCCTTGTTGACCAACACAGCAGGGTAAATTATTTATTTGGAATATCTAGATATCTGGGTGGTACCAGAGAACTGTTTGTAAATTTGTCACTGTGCCAGCCAGGTACAACCTGCCTCGTTCCACAGGGGTCACGGAGCCACCTCGGTGTGGCACTGAGCCCGAGCTAACAGCCCGTGCTGAGAGGCAGGGTGTACCAGCTCGGGCACTGGGCCTCCTTGGCACAAAATAGCTTTGTTTATGTCCCCAGCTGTACTCGTGTTACCTGGGTTCAGGCTGCTCTAGTAAGCTTTTAGCTGGGTGCTGGTTCCATGCAGCAAGCTTTCACCTCAGGCAGAGCTCGACCCCCTCTCTTGCGGTATTACAGATGCAATAACATCATCCTTTCTGAATAAAAGCTGCCATCAGACTGGTGTGTGGTCACAGTTCAGCACTGCAGTTGGAAGGGCAAGTATGAGGAGTGCCTGGCTTCAGGTAACTGCCCTCAGCTTCAGATCCCGTGGAGTCATGGATTCCTCACGTCTCCACCCACAGCTGTTTCAGTCAAAGGTAAAACAAGAATTTGATTAGGGCCAGAAATTAAAGCTCATCATGAGTGGCTGTGCTGATTATTGACTTGCTAGGCCTGTACCAGTTGCAAAGAGTGTGTTCCTGGAGTTGTGGTGTATTCAGCAGGAATATTAGCTCCCAAACAGCATCATAAAAAATAATTTGGTGCCTCTATTTTACATTGTGTTGAAGATGTCTGCCTCCAGATGATACCATTCAGATACACTGTTGTGGTGGTTTTTATTAAATAACCAGCAGCTACACATGAGGTGAGCCCCAGCACGTTCAGCAGACGCAGGGAGAAAAGAGGCAGGTATTTTGGCATTTGCAGCTGGTTTCATTTTTTTGAAAGGAAGGCTTTTACACTTAGTGGGAATTGCAAGAAATCTGCATAGGTTAAAAATTAGGTGATTTTTATGTCCTGAAAATAATGTCAGAGAACAGATGGTACGCTGTGCAGTCAGTTTGTAAGTAATTGAATGGCATAAATATGATACTGGTAATGAATGAGTTAAGAACTAGAAAATGGGCAGAATGCTGAGAAGTGTTTGTGAATAGATTGAATATGTTGGCCAGGACGTTCTTAAAAATGTCTTGCTTCTCTAAAATTCAATTTGCAGATATCTTTTGGTGGGTTTGGGGTTTTTTACTGCAGATATAAAGGTGTTTATAAATAGTTATCACAATTCTGTTTGGCATGTTGAGGATCACAGACTTAAAGCATGTGAATTAGTCTTTTAATACCCTAAGTGCCTTCAATAGGAGCATAGAGCATTTATAAATAGAACATATTTATGGATTATGTTTTCAGTAATAATAGTTACCGAATGACTTTGTAACCTTTCTGGGATTTGTTTTGACGTTTTGTTTTGTCTAAGTGAAGTCTGACAGTATTTTGGGGGCATTTCTGAATGGGGAGGGGATAAGATAGTGAAGAGGCATTTGTTTGCTTTTCACTGTTAGTACCTTAGGAAATGCTTGCTCTGGTGTCTCCCCCCCTTGATTTCTTCTACTGGGCTCTTTGCAGAACTCATGTATTTACATAAGACCTATCCCAACTATTAGATAAGGTTAGTAAAAAGGTGTGCGGGATTTAGATATATATATATATATATATATTTGATTCTATATTGAAAAGAAAAGGTGGTATAGATTAAACTTGAATTAAATTGTGTGTGTACCAAGTGCTTGCTGAATGCTCTTGCATTTATTCATGTACTCTGTGATACAAGAAACTAATTGCAGTTAAGAGCTGTCAGAGCCTCTTTTCCTTTTAAAAAGCTTGAAGGCAGAAACACTAGATACTAGTACGATGCCAAGAGTGTGGAGTGTTTAAGCAACTTTCACTCACACACCTTACCTGTGCCTACTGATTCACCATCTGCCTGGTAAATGTTAGCTTGCTTGGGTTGTGCTAACAGAGAACACAGTCTAGAAGAGGTTGCTGATTTGGGTGCTCACCACGGTAGCTGTGAGACTACATTTTTGATCTGCCCTTGTTTTAAAATGTGCCACTGCTTTTTCTTTAGTGAAAGGGAGGTTGAGCATGCAGCACAAGTAATTTCCAATACTTTCGTCACTCATATATATGAGTCTGGTAAGAATAAGAAATTTTCACTGACTTTAGAAGTGCAATACAAGTTTTGTTGGAAAAGTCACAAACCAGAAAAGTTTCTTAGGTTTGATTAAGACTCCTGATGGCATTTATTCTGTGTTCTGTATGGAAATACTACCTTGTTCACCTCTCTTGCAGTGGCTGTTACAGCATGTATTCAGTCAGCAGAGAGTTTTTAGGCACTGCATTGTGTCATATTGATGGAGACAGAAGGTGGGACTACAGATAGTACATTCTGTTGATGGAATGATTCTGCTTTGTGCAAGATACTTTTACAGTGAGATCAAATTTTTCTTGTATATATTTAAGATCAAATATTTTAACTTCAGAGACAAGAAGAATTCTTCCAGTTTTTTATTCCTCAATTTGCCAGGCAGATTGCTTTTATTGCAGATTATTTGCAGAATACAAATAATCTGAAGACTCTTCTCCATTTTTGGCATTTTTAGTGGAATTGGTTCTTGAGGCCTTTCTTCTACTTCCACTTGGGTTGCCAGGTCTCTGGGCTTCCCTGACCCAGAAGTTGGTGAGATCATCAAATGGCTCTGTGGTGAACCTTTGCAGTGAAGTGGTAAAAGGTAGATTTAAGATGAAGCAGCAAATGTAGGCTGTGTTCACAGTATGACTCACAGACTCGTCACCCAAGGGAGAGGACGGGGGAACAAATACCCAGGAGCAGTGGCAGTGCCAACTTGGAATGACAAAGAAGCTGTGGTGTAAATTGCAATTCTTGTGCCAACCCACTATAGTCATTAGTGACAAAGAGAGATAATTATGCGCCTGTCTTGTCCTATTAAACATTTATTACTGGTTATTTCAAGTCCCATGTGTTAGCTGTAAATAAAATTATTTTTCTCTGAACATTTTCAGTCTGGCAGCCACTGAATGGAGTTCATAAAGTGGCTGTTGAGCTGTGGCTGCCATGCTGCAAGGTGACACTGGAAATGTTTACAGATTGGATGTCAATGTTCTCCATACTTATGCTGGAAAAGTGAAACACTTTTGTGTTTTTTTTGTAGTGTACCAGAGTGCTGTTTGATGATTTTCTCAGTGCTTTCGTGGTGGATCTGTGGCTTTATAAAGCCACGTGCAGTAAATATGGAATGAATTGAATTCCTGGAACTCTGGATACTGGAGCTGTGTTTGCTTCCTGACAATTGTACTGGCACACCTGCTGTGAATAAATCCAGGTAAAGGGCTTGAGAAACAGGCATTGCCTCGGTTTCTCTTTCCTCAGCTGCTCTGGTGCTTGGCTGCCGTGAGCAGCTGGGTGACTGGCTATTGCCCTGCAGCAGGAGCCCAGGGTGGCAGTGGAGTGGCCTCGGGGAGCGTTGGGTGAGCAGATGTCTGGATGTGGTACAAGTCAGGCTCAGAATGGGCGTGAGTTTGTTGGGTCTCTGCTCTGCAGTTTTTGGAGACTGTCGTTTTTCTTTGAAATCTGTGTGTATACTTTACTGAAAGAAATCCACAGGTCAGAGGAGGATTCTTTACAGCATGTCACTCGGTAAAGCCGTGCTTGCTGGGGAGCCGGTGACAGCACCCCTGAGGTGTGAAGCGAACCGTGTTGCCTGGAGGTGCAGTTATGTCGTGTGGCCAGTAACTGTCAGTGTAAGCATGAACTTCTGACAGGGAATTGTCACCATAATGCTACTAAAGAGAGAAAAGAAAGGCTTGCAGGGAGAGGTGGGGTGATTTACTGTGCCAGCTGTCCAGCTGAAAAACACAGAAAGCTTTCGGGCATTCGGGACTTTCACGTACAAAAGTGGATGGGAAGTTTTATCTGCTGTAACAGCCACAGTGTGGTATTTTAGTTCTTGGATTTAACAGTGTTTGGGAAAGGACCTCCACTTTTTTTTTTTTTCCCAGTCTGCCTTGGGAGATGAAAAGCAGCCTGTCTTCAGAGCAGGAAAGCTCCACAGCTTGTGTGAGCAAAGAGAAACCAAGGAGCAGAGCCTAACTTTTAGGAGACATGCTAAAAGTCATGGGGGTAATTTGGACGGGAGATAGATAGCAAAACAAGTGAGAAAGCAAAATAGAGCAGGCAGACCACAGACATATCAATGGGTGGATACTAAAGAGTGAAGAACATGAGAGCTGTGGGAAGACAGAATTATATTTTATCCTGACTCTGTAGGCAAGTGGGAGAAGAGGTAACTAACAGCTTGTGCTCTGAATACACAGCACTGATGCTCGCTTTAATTAACAAGGATTACGGGAGTTAGCATTACCTGTAGCACTTTATTCAGCATCCTGTCTTTACGATACTGAAGGTCAGTAGGTACCTCAAAAGACTACTGGAACCTGCCAAAATTACATGGGACATAATCTTCCCCCTTCATGAAAACGTTTATTTGAATTATCAAAGATTAGAGAACAACTTAAATCCTGACTCATTAGTTTTTTATTTTCCTTTTAGTTCTGTACTTTTTTTGGTATGACAAAAGTATACTAATTCAGGATATTCTTGGGTAGTTTTTTAATCCGAGTGCCCATGTTTGAATCCTGATAAATTTCTTATAATCAGTAACATCATTGCTCTATTTGTGTAGTACATGAAGTATCAATTTTCATAATTTTCAATAGATTTTTTTGATTTTTCATTTTTATACTTTAAAAGTTGACATCTTTAAGCTTTGCTGGGTTTATAATCAGACAGTGCATGTTTCTAGTTTGCTTTACCTTGTTAATAATTTAAATATATTTTCTAGTTTTTGAAGTATTTCTCTCCTTTCTGGGATAAATAGAAATCCATCTGGTCTCTTCATACAACAGAGATTGCCCTAAATACTTGCTGTCTCTGAACACCTGTATTTCACAGAACTCATTTTTAATATGGACTCCCAGCCTCTGCAGTGTAATCCAGCTGATGTACAGGATTCAGCTATACAAATATAGTAGATTACCCTGTCTGTTACTGTTGCAGTCTAACACTGTAGCTTTTCTTGTCATTAATGCCTGTCAAACAGAAATCTGAAGTGATGTGTCTGCAGCAGTCTTCAACTAAGCGCCCTTCCCAGGTTATGCAACTAAGGAGACAGGTTTATTTTAATTTTTCTGCACTCTGTGTAGTTCAGTTGCATTCTGCAACTGTTCGTTTTTATTAGTATCCGTCTTCTGTGGTCACTGTAAATTCAGCTGGGACAGCTAGTTATCTTCTGCTGAACTCCTTCTCCCAGTCTTGGTTTAGCTAAAATAAATTACCATGTGTCAGCTGAATGTTTTGCTATTTGGCTCTTCACCTCCAGAGTTTGAGATCATTAGTTAGGATGTTATTAATAATACTGCCACTTTTGAACTGATGAAGAAAGCTGTATATTACAAAGGTCACAAGTTAAACCATCTCTAACTAAGCAGTCTCATCAGCTTTCTGGCGTTCAGAGTTCATGGGCAGGACATTTTAGGCAAACAATCTGGTTTTCCAACTCTGGTTGTTAGTAGCTGGGTTTTTTCAGTTAGTTTCATTTAGAATACTTGGTTTAACTACAGCAATTGCCAATCTTTTCTCCAAGTGTGTGTGGGTGGGTGTCCTCTCCTGCCTGACAAGTTGGAAAGTAGCCTGGAAGCAAGGAAAAATGAGAAGTGTGTTCCCTTTGCTCCCATACGCTGTCCATGCCCTGGACACTTGTTCCTCACCAGGGCACTTTGAGATTCCCCTGGTGTGGTGGCTGCCAGGGATATCAGTGCCAGGGAGCAGGGTGGTTCACTCTGAACAGGGCAGGAGGAATAAAAGGATGGGGTGCCACCCACAAGAACAGAAAGATGCTGGGGTACTGGTCAGCAAAGCTTGTCTAGATGAGGGATACAAAATCTTAGAAAGGAGATGTAAAGATTGGCATTCATTTGTATGTGTGGGGAGGTTAAGGCTTTGCATATTTCCTTCTGTTGCACTGTAAATTGCAAGAAGTAGTAGGAATTGACAACCTTAATTTTAGCCATCATGGCCTTACCCATACATACAACTTACTAAGTGTTTATGTTCTACGTGCATGGTCCTTTACATCTTGGCGATATTGATCATACCCAAACGTAAAACAGTGTAGTCACCAGTGTATCTGGAATATGATGCCATGATGCTCAAAAATCTGATTCCTTCTTTTTCTCACAAATTACTGTAAAAGGTAGTAGTGAAACTGTTAGAAGACAAATACTGTGATTTTTAAGTGCAAGGTGAATTGAACCAGAGTCCTTAGAAGGTGCAAATAACAAGAGAGAGCTTACAGGTTGTTGGAAACTCACTTGAACTGCATGTGTCAAGATGTAAATCTTGGAGGCAGCTTCCTACATTGCTTGGTGCTTAGAGTATGTAATGAGAAAGTTCCTTTTAGATGTTTGCAGTTCACTTTAAGAATTTGATTTCCAAAATGTTGGTGTTGTAGAGGAGGGAGTATCTCAAACAGTTAATCCTTTCACTGATTACATATGCAAAAGATGATGCACGTGTGGAAGCCAAGCTTGTAAAACCAGAGAACCTTTTCTGAATTGTGTATGAGAGGATTGGAAATTCTTCCTAGGAAAACATTGCATTTATCAGCAGGAATTTGGCAACACATCAACTTTTGTGATCATTGCTAAATACCTGATACTTGCACATTTCGTCTATTTCTTATCCCATTTCTATAGCAATTGACTCCATGCTGGAGTCACGATTTCTGTCAGCAAACAAAAGCATTACTAGTTTTGCAATGTACTTGAATTTGTAGCTGGAAAATTGTTTTTTAAAGTTCTTTTGAGATACTTGGCTGGGAGATGTTGCTGATGTAAAAGATCTGCTCCTGAAATGGTTCCGATGAGGTAGTCTGTTGGCTGGAGTCACCATGACACATGCACAGAATTGGGAAAAAGTTATTGGTTTGCTCACCGTGGACAAATGGTAAAATGGTAATGGAAGTGGTAAAAATAAAAGGGAAACCTACAGTAGTCTGGTTTGTAGTTTTGAAAATACAGAATACGCCAAAGAAAACTGGGCATGCAACACGGAGGACTAAGTGTTAAAATATAAATCGTGTTAAAGTTGGGATAGAAAACCACTTAAACTGTTGTAATTAAGTCTTTAAGAGCTGTTTGGTAATGTATATTGCAAATAGTAACAGTGCATGGGTTTTCTTGTGTGCTTTTTGAAATATGCAACATGGGAAAGACTTGGTACTGTACAAAGGAATTGAGTTATTGTATTTGCATGGACACAAGCTATTCTTGAAATTCTTATAAAATTATGATATCTAGACTACTTAAAATGCACTGAGTTTACAATCAATTTCTTTCATAACCAGTTTACAAGTATATACGTATGGATAGAGTATTATTTATCTGTGAGCATGTCAGACTAATACTTAGTTTGTGGCACAGAAATCTTGGCAAGAGAGAGGCATAACAAAATTCCACTTCTTGGAATAATGTGCGTTTTTTTAAAAATTGTATGTTTTCCTCTTTTTTTTTTTTTTTTAAAGGAAAATCAGGTTTAATTCTTTTCCTTCTTTACTGATGTTGGAACTAAATATTTGATACTTTAACATTTCGGTGTTCACACACACACACAAGTTCATTTGAACAGTCACTTTCAATAGTAAATATACAGATTTGATTTATATACACTGACTTGCTTTCTTTGGATGTAGGATGCAGCTAATACTTCGAAATGGTGTTTAATTTTTCTGATTATCATTCACTTACTGTAAGACAGACATTTCATATTATATTCAGGGTTGAAGTATGACTCTGCTGCTTTAGGCAGTATAAAAGGTATGCTCTTTCTTGTCATACTGAGATACAGTTTGCATTGAAATGGGAGTTTCCCTGACTTTGTGTTTAAAATGAAATGTCTGGAGCGTGGACATGGTACCAGCACCTGTATTGACACTTCTAAGTCTTTTCCTCAGGAGGGCAGTTAAGCTGAGGAAGGAGAGGGGCATTTCTGCTTCCTTTCACCTTTCTTCTAATCCGAGCATCCTCTGCCTCCAGGCCCTTTCCCAAAGCAGAAATGCTCTAGTGGTTGTTTTGCACCAGCTCCAAAGAAAGGTGTGCTGCCCTAGGGTAGCCAGAGGCCTGAGTAGCACAGGGTGGTACACAGAATTAGTGTTGTGCCTATGGGGGTAATACCTATTCTTAATATTTGTATTTGGAGTTCTGTATAATACAGTAGTATTGCTGTATAATGTCCTTGCATTTTGAAGTTCTTTTTTATATAAAATATTTTCATATCAGTACTTAAAGAAGAACTGAAAAGTGATTTTCTCAAATCAGTGCAGAATTTAACAGTCATTGCACTCTGCCTACATGCATGGGTTTGGAAGTTATGCAACCTCTTTTTATAGAGTTGTGTGTTCTGGTGATCTAGGTTTGCTCAGTTACTGCTTAGAAATGTAAGTGTATTAGGAGCTATATATGATACAAAACTTAAGTCATGGCAAACTACTGTGTACCTCTAAATATAAAAACATTTACAGTAAGGTTCAAGTAGAAATGGCTTGCACCATTTTGTATACTGGCTTTAAAGTTGCTGGTAGAAAAGGCTAAGCTGCTGTGATGTAGAGACATACACAGTCTGGTTGTGGAAAAAACTTGCATGAAGGTGTTGCATATTTAGTTCAGACAGAAGATGACTGAGAACTGAGTGCCCAGCACAGAAACAATTGCTACTGGTTATCTGCAGACTGCAGCTGGGGGAGAGGGAGGGCTGTAGGAGGGCATATTGTCACCTTGGCACTGAGGGAGTGCCCTTTGTGGCACTCTGACAGGTCTTTATTCCAAATTGCAGAGGTGCTAGGTCATCATAGTGCAATTGCTCAAACAGTTTTTTTAGGATGAGCAAAATGCATTTTTTCTGATCTCACTGTTGGAGGAGACTGGACTTGTTTTTCAGAAACATTACACACAGAAAAACCAACCTGAGGCAGACACCTGGCATGAAAAGAATTTGCCTGAATATAATAGTTTGGCAACATTTAATAATTAAAACAGTATGTAGCAATGGGAATTCAGCTGCAGTGATTGCTACCAGATCCACCAATAATAATGGACTTGCATACCAACCCAGACTTACAACCAATATTGTGATTGTAGGTAACTAAATGACCATGGAATCTGGAGCAGAGAACCAGCAGAGTGGAGATGCAGCCGGTACAGAGGCAGAAACCCAACAGATGACAGTACAGGCACAACCACAGATTGCAACGTTAGCCCAGGTATAAAAATCATATGGTGTAATAGTTTTACCTATGGATAATATTTTTAAGAGGGATAATGTCTGCTCATGGGCCTGAGAGAAGATTCCATTGATACCATTCTGAAACAGGTGTGATGTATAGTTCCTTTAATATTTGTCTTCACATTTTTAAAGCAATAGAGATTTTAAATTTCCCATCACACTAGGCTGTGTTAGTTCTGAAGAATTGTATGTGTGTAAATTGTGTAATGTTAACACAATAATGGATGGAAATATTTCTAGCATTCTTTACCACAATCATACCACTGAAAGGTAATTTTTTTCAATACATGTAATCTACTGTCTTTTTGATATTGACTGGATTGTCTTGCTGTTGTGTTTTCTGTCAAAAACTTGTCTATAGTAGTCATTTTAATTCTGAAGCAAACAAACTCGATATATAGATAAATAATGCAGCAAATACATCATCTTATCAGATGGGATTAATATTATAAGCGTTATGATCAAGTGGAACAATCTGGCACTTGGCAGCCCTGTTGTCTCCAGAACTTCACAGAATTGTTGGCAAGTTAGAGAGACAGAAGTAGGTTGTTTGTTATCCCCAGATTAGCTGGGAGAGACAAGAAATGCAGTCCCAGCTACATCTCTGATTTTGGGGCCTTGTTTCATATAATACACTGATGGCTGGCAGAAGCAACTCCATTGTATAAATGACTACAGAATGTTTGGCTCTCTTCTGTAACCGTGTAATTTTAAAACTATTTGTAGTCTGCAAAGAGCAAACTGGTGTTTTCAATCTCATAATTTATGGAATTGTCTTGTAAGTGGCCCAAGTGTTAAATCACTTATCTTTGTATAAATGATCATGTCTTTTTAAAGTCATTACACCTTTTGATAGTCCAGAGATAATACACTTCCATTCAAGTGATAGTGTAGGGATTGGAGCTGTTAAAATGCATAGGGTGATTTTGTTGGGTGAAACTGTAGTGTGAATTTACAAGCCACCAGCTGCCCTGCACCAGCTTGCCTCTTTGGGCAGTTTTCTCACTGTCTAACTTAGGCACAGGATGTAGGTGGTGTGAATAACACTTTGGTGTGTACTGAGTGGAAGTAGTTTATTTCTCTCTTGTTTCTCACTTGATGTGCTTTAAGATTTAGTCCAGAGAAGCAAGAATGTTTTCAAGTTATGTGCTAACATACTAACCTCCAGGGAGCTGAACTTACAAGTGTGTAGTGGGTAGAATGCACTTTACTTGGACATAATTACCCCAGTAGTTGAATGAGATGTTTTGCCAAGTAAGAAAACGCTATACAGGTATGGTTAAAATCCATGTGAATCACCATGTTGTCATTCACTGTATTATTTGCAGTTTAGCTTTTCCCCGGTCTGTATATTGTTTGTGGAGGTGATACAACAGCCTAAACATAATTCCTTGTGTTGTTCACATCAGTGTTACGTTACTATGATATTTTTAATGTGTGAAGTGGCAGTGTTTGGCATTGGGGAGTGCCCTCAGAGGCCTAGCCAAATCTAAATAACTGATTATGTCAATTTAATTCTTTCATTATCTCTTGTAAGGTCACCCCTCTTGCACGCTTAGTTTAATTGTTGCATTTTTAGTGAGTTCAGGGTAATTTTCAGAGTCAAAAGGAAACTTGTCCCAGTTCCACAAGGTATGAGTCAGAGACATCTGCGGAAGTTACACTCTGCTGTGGGCTTAATCCAACCACAGTGGCCTCTAGTTGATCAGCTTTGCTGTCATTGCCAAGGACTGTTTAGTCAGACATGCATTATTAAAAAAGGTGGCTTGCTAAAGGAATATAATTTGCCAGAGGAAAGTGTGCTCATGTTAATCTCAGCCCCAGTTTCTCTCAGATGTGAGTTAAGTACCACCATGTAATGCTGCAGCTGCTTTCCTGAAAAAGGAAGGTAAAAGCAAAAGCAAATTGGTGGGATTAGGGAGAGACAGCTGTGGAGGAAAGAGGTCTATGTGTAATTCCCTTTAATTTTGTTGTTAAGCAAGATTTCATTGTAAGTGGTGGATGTTTATGGAAATTCAGAGAACAGCTCTTGCAGCTTTTTGAAAACCACGTGTTCACCGGGACAGCAGAGGATTTCCTTCTGCATCCAGTACATAGCAGCCCTTTGAGATTCGGTAGGACAGCAGTGCAGCCCATGCTTGCACTGCAGCTATGTGGATCGATTTTTTTTTTTAAATGCTGTTGAACCCTGGAAGATTGTTAAATTTTCCAAACTTGGGTGTCTAGAAGAAGGCTGGCTAGTCAGTGACCCGTGGCCTGGCTGAGGCCTGCCAGAGCAGCTGACGCTTGCCTGCAGCCCTTCCCCGAGGCGATGCTGAGCGGGAGGGACGCAGAGTGAGGGCGGTGGCAGCCCGGGCACCCTCCTGCCCCTCAGGAGCCCCGGGCACCGCGCCGTGTCCCCAGGCAGCGGGGAGCGCTGGGTGTGTGCCGGGCGCTGGCCCAGCCGGGGGGCAGCCTTGGTGCACGGTGCTTCAGCTGCCCAGAGAGCTCTTGAGGCCTGCCATGGTGAGGCTTCCCCGTGTGCTGTGAGCAGCTCTGCTGGCCCGGAGCCCAACCTGCGCAGGATGAGCTCTGCCGTGCCGAGGTCATCGGTGTGTCCCTGTTGGCATAGCTGCCGTGCCTGCAGGTCTGTGCTGGAGAAACACGGCTGTGTTTAAGAACCGTGGGTTTAAAATGTGGGCAATTTTTCCTCATAGAAATAACTCTGAGACTAGAGTTTGTGTTGACCTGTTACACTGAATCACAGTAACCACCTACAAAATACTTTTTTCCATTGCAAAGTCGTGGGGTTTCTGTCTGAACACATGGTCAGTTTTCTCCATTTACATGCACTTTGTCAGCTACTCGTATGGCTTAATTTGTAGAAAGTGGAAGGTATGATTCCCTAAAAAGTTTTAAGTTCTTACATCTGGCAAACTCTTCAGATTTTCCTGAGTGAGAATAGAAATAGCTCCACTCCCATATGTTTCTGCCTCTGACTCAGCAGTGTCTGTAGGAGTACACCCAAGTCCTAGCAGTATCCATATGAAGTAAGTGAAAGGTAATGATGTGTTTGTATCAGGTTACTTCAAAACAGAGGCAGTTGTGTTTTTCTTATTCTTGTCAGTGATGTTACAAATTATGTTTGACCCTGCAGAAATCCTGCATTAGATAATTTGTAGAGTAGATCAAATGTTGGGCTTAGGCAATTCAGGGGGTTTTATATTATGCTGAAACATTTGGGTCATCTAAGTGGGGTCTAGAAGAGACGTAGTTCTTTCACCAAAACGAGTACTGAAATAAGGAGATTTTGCAATAACCTAATTTATGCTCACTGTCTCTTCTTTGCAGGTCTCTATGCCAGCAGCTCACGCAACATCTTCTGCACCCACAGTGACCTTAGTTCAGCTGCCCAATGGGCAGACAGTGCAAGTGCATGGAGTAATTCAGGCTGCCCAGCCATCAGTTATTCAGTCTCCACAGGTCCAGACAGTTCAGGTACTGATTGAAGAAATTCCTAATATGTGAATTGGGTGTTTGGAATAGCCCTGCCATCACACTGGTTTTAATGTATTTGTGTCCTGGATTGTGTTTTTGCAAATCTGTACAGTATTTGCTGCTCTCACTTTTTTTCTGTTCTGGCTTAACCAGTTTTAAATTTCAAGCACTATTGAGTTTCATTTCCCTCTAGAATTTGTTTGGTGAGTTTAACAGCTTTATGGTTTTTCTTACAGTATTACTCTGCTTTTTCTATTTCCACACATCTTTATTGAGTAGGAGTTCATACTGTTCTGAAGTGAACAAAAGGATGGCTTTTTTGTTTATAATGTAATCTTTAATCATTACTGAGGCCAGTATTCTGGGGTGAGAGTCTTTGCTGCATGGGAAATACTTGCATTGGTTTACAGAACAGGCATCTGTATGTCAGTGGTGCTTAAAATACACCTAGCAGTCCTTACATGAAAATGGTTTTAAAATGTGTCTGTTGAGTGTTGTGTGCTTGGTAAAGCCTTAGCATTTTATTGTGTGTAAAGCAAGACAGGTAATGCCATGTGATGAGGTAGCTTGAAGATACAGGACACAAGTAGTCTGAAGTCTTGTAAACCTCTAACCTTTTTATCTGCTTGAAGTTGTGTTACTGAATGCAGAAACTGTTTGGTGTACAGCAGCTAAGCGGGACAGGACTGTACATTATTCGTTTGCTATTATGAGCTCAAAAAATGTTTAATTTCAAAAAGTAGGCATTGTGACTTTTTGATACAGGTATTTAACTGGTAATTATTTTAAAAAATAAGGCATGCATAGTTTAAAACTAGGTCATCCTAATGATAATATTTGTTTTTCCCTTCTCAGCTTCAGTGCTGAGTTTGTGGTAGGCTCTGCCATCCTCAACCACTGCAGTCAAAAGTTTAGAGTTTTATCTCTCAACTGTGAGCAGTTTGGAGATAAGTGCACAAGTTACTAGGGTAGAGGTGGAAGATAAGAGGCTGACAATGAAACCATGCTTGGAATTCACCTGGTTCAATGCAAATCCATCGTGTTTGATACTCAGAGCCCAGTAGTTCACTGTCAGCCTTGGACATATTCAGGCCCTCTATCTGATAACTGAGAGACGTGGGTGCCAGCAAGATTTTTGAGCCTTTAGGAATCTTCTCTACAGTGCATAAAATGTCAGGCTGTGAGCTCTGTTTCTTACACTCTGTTTCTCATTAGCTTTTGGATGTTTGTCATGTGACTGTAGTCTTTTGGAAAACAGTATCTGTTTTTACGTATTGGAGGTGGTTTTATATACTTTGGCACATTTCAAATTTAAGATTATTTAAATTATTTTAATATGGTAGATACAGACATTTTAGCTTTCCTTCATAAGCATTTTTTTTAGCACAGATATTCAGAATTGCAGCACTACATTATTTTTTAACATCATGTATGACATTTTCCTGGCAATTTGCCCCCTAAAGGCAGTCTCTCTTTAACATATCTACCTCTTTATTTATAAATGGATGTTTCTTCAGTATTTTGCTCTTTGTTTCTAAATGTTTTCTGCTATCCTAATTTGATTTAGTTATTCTTTCCCTAAATTTTACTAAAAAAATCTTTGTTTCCTTGCAATGGATGAAAGCAAAACATCATGGAAGGCAAAAAGCATATGGTATTACTGTTTATGTTTTCCTATTGGAGTATTTAAATTATGAAGAACATTCTAATGGGTAGATCACTGACTGTGGTCATCTTTTCCTGGATCTCTTACTAAGCAGCAACTTTCTGTTCATTGCCTAGATAGAAGCATTGTAGAATATTTCCATTGTAATGTTGTTCACAGGATGTCAACATTTCCTTAAAATAAAGACATTGGAAGTGTGTTGTTAAATTTGTTTGCTGTTCTTATTTACAGATCTCCACTATAGCAGAAAGTGAAGATTCACAGGAATCAGTAGACAGTGTCACAGACTCACAGAAACGAAGAGAAATCCTTTCCAGACGACCCTCGTACAGGTATGGAGGTTAGAGCAGAAGCATCTTGCCTGATGGATGGGTGCCTTGACATGGAGATACAAACAGTGGGATTGTGTAGTTTTTTTTAGATTTACCATTTAACTGAAATCTCCCTTCTTCAATGTCTTGGAATTGGAATATGGAATGGGAAATAAAGAGATAAGCAAATAGGAGGAGGAAGAAACCTCAGCAGTTACACTCACTTGAGACAGAAGTGAGCTGAGAATATGCTAATTGACACGTCAGAAACATTGAGGTGTCGTTGTGCTAGATGTCTTAGAAATAGCTTTAATGAATACTTAATACACAAAATACACTGAAGCTTTGCAAAAAGTGACTTCCATGTAATCTGTAGTCTGCAAAAAATCAACTCTACTAGTTTTCATTATTGCTGAAATGCTAGTAGCAATCAAACTTAATTCCTTTCTCCCAACAGACTTAATATGTGATGATGTTCCATGGCTCAGAGATAATATCTGCTTGAGCAAAATCATTTGTGTTCAAAGTTTAAGTCAGTGTATGAGTTGAATGTAGTGATAGGCATCTAGTGTCTGTCATGGCAAATACCTCTGGCTGAACTGAGGTTCTCTTTCACATAGTGCTAGTCACATGTTACTTTATTAATTAAGCCTTCATACAGCTTTTTATGTCTGTACCAAATCCCACTTTCATTCTTAAAATATGCTAAATAGCATTAAGGAACAGCTCTGAGTTCAGTAGGTCTTAAGTGACCTGTGGGTTCCTGCTGCTTTAGAAAATTCAGATGTTCCTCTTTTCTTTATGTGCATAGCCTTAGAAATAGAAACTGGACTGTAGGCCTGAGCATATCTCAACTATGATACTTTTTTAGCACTTGGAGATTTTCCTCTCCCTTGTCCAGAAGCCTTCAAGGCTGTTCTCTTGAAGATAGTGAAAATCATTGCTGGAGATCCCTAGCCATAATAGATCTGGGAAAATGTTTCTATTTGTGAGGAGTAGTGTTAACTTCAAGGCTGCCACAGGCTCCTTTCAGTCTGCTTGTGCAGCAAGACACTTGATTTTACTGTATATGGAAGAATGGCTGTATATGGTGAGACAACAGAGCTAAGTAAACAAGCAGAAAAACTGAGAAGAGGGTACTTGTGCATGCTGACTTCTTATTGAGATGGACTCCTTTGCATGCACCGAAGCCTCAGCACAGCCTCTATGTTCGAACCAGATCCTGGTGACTCAGCAACACTTGGTCACTGTAAAACTTGTATATGCAGCCCAGGCTCTGGGCTGGTGTAGATCATGTTAGAAAGGCTGAGCCAGACCACTGCTGAGTTTAGTGACTTCCCAGGTGGCTTTATTCAGTCTGCTGTGAGTGTCCCCAGAAACAAGATAGGTGCAGATATGTTCACAGAATTGAAAGCTATACCTCTTCCACAGAAGCTGCTCTGTGATTCTCCTACTAAAGGACATCCTGTGTTCCATGTCAGTTCATAGCTCCTGTATTTGTAAAGCTGCCACCTTTTCTTTTATCTTAAAGCCATCTTTATGATGGCAATGGGAGGTTTTGACCACCATGTCATAATTGCATGAGACTAAAAAGTTATTTTTTATCTCTTTGGATTTTGCCCCTCATCATCCCATCTCTCTTAATATTTTTCATCTGTTTCATTCACTAGTTTCTGGCCTAACACCTAGATGGCAAACTCTTTGGATGGGAATTTTTTATTTGTCCGAGTGGAGTGCTTGTGCAATGCTGAGGTTCTTGCGTGCACACAAAATCAAAACAGTAACAGCAAAGCTCTGTTTGTCAAGCTGCTTAGCAGAATGACTGCTCTCTCCAGATAGCTTCATACAAATATTCTGGCTCCCACAGCCTTAGGAGGCTTGCATAAGAGATTAGTGTTGTCTTGGAACTTGGGGTCTACAGCTCTGATTGCTTCATCCCACTGTGAGTTGTAGTGCCAATCCACTGGAAAACTTAGGAGGAGAATTACAAAAAATACTGCCCTTTACCTAAAAGCGTTTTGCAGTGACAAAACAGAATATGCCAGCAGTGAAAATGAGTTGACAGTCCTCTGAGGAAGGGACAGTGTTTGATCTCAGTGATGCAGATTGTAGTGTCTGCTGTGGTCAGTCTACAATCATGTTCAGTGGGACCTGTAGCAGTGATGTTTTAGAAGCTTTGACTTTGGATAATTAGCTCATGGAAATAATTAAGCAGTCTGTTCTTTCCTTTACCCATGAACTTTCTCAGGCAGGGCACCTGTGAACTTAACTGCAAGACTGTCCTCAAACACTGGGTATTGTCTCCCAGGCAGGTGTTACATTATGAACTGGTTGCTCTCTACAAGCATTCCTGCTAACTCCCTGGGTACTCAGCTCTCTGGCTGAGGTGTTTATGGTCTCTGAAATGGAGCAGTTCCCCATTGTAAGTGAGGAAACAGGATTTTGACATATTTTTGCTTTTTTCAAATCTTTATGTAGCTAAAAGCAGGAAACAAGTAAAAATGGATGAGAGAAAGGTGTTTTTAAGAAAAAGGGAAGGTTGTGATGGCTGTATCGTGGGTTTTGAGAAGCACAGCTGTTCTGTGCCGGCTCCCTTGCCCATCAGTACTTGGCATTTTGAACAATCCTCTCCAATAGGAGTTTGAAGATAGTGTGTGTTTTTCATTCTGCACTCATATTTTCCTTGCTGGCTTACTGCACTGTACTGTTTTCCCCAGCATTGTGTATCAAATAGACTATTTTTCTCCCCCAATTTTTATTAAAATCTCTACAACACACTGTCTTTGCCAGAAAAATTTTGAATGACTTGTCCTCAGACGCCCCAGGAGTGCCAAGGATTGAAGAAGAGAAGTCTGAAGAGGAAACAGCAGCACCTGCCATCGCCACTGTTACGGTGCCAACTCCCATTTACCAAACCAGCAGTGGGCAGTACAGTATGTAGTCTGAATTTCTCAGTGGTGCTAGTAAGTGGGGATGAGAAGATGAAGAACTATTATTTCTATAACTGTTTGGACTAAGACAAAGCAGGAGGTGAAAAAAAGATGACTTTTTTTTGACTGGTAACCATGCCTTTTAAACACATTTCTATTGTCAGTATTTGAAAGGCTCCATTAACATTCTGGGACTGCTTGCCACTTGGTGTAGCTAATGCATCCTGAGGCAAAATAGGAACTAACCATAATGCTATTATAAACTTCTTCACTTCAGGAACTAGATGGGGGAATTCAGAAGTTTCTTCTTTTATTGGCAGATTATTAAGGCTTTTTCACAAAACTGTAACCTCATCATTAGAAATAAACATTGCAGTCTGCAATTACATTTTTAGAAAGTCCCCAAAAAATAAGAACTTCAACAACCTTAAAGTATGTCATAAGTGTATGTTTCTGTGTTTCCTTTATTCATTAGATGTTATAGATACGGTGCTTAGACTTAAAGGATTGAGGATATAGCAGTGAAGACAGAAGTCGTGCTGTCTCACACAAACACATGCAATATTAAACACACAAAAGGGAGAAATAACAACTTGTTTATATCTATCTCTTAAAATCTCTTTGCAATTTTGTGTCTCTGTTGACTCCTTAGCCCCTTTTCTAGTACCCTGCTTAATTTTGTTGACATGGATGTGATTATTTCTGGTAACTGTTATAATTGTAAAATAACTGCTTGTGCAGACACTTGAGATTTTGGTGAGTCTGCATATAGGAACAGAGAAATTCTGTGGAGTCAGAAAAGGGATGATGTCCTAGTATACCTCCATGATAGGAATGGGGGAAAGAAAGGAAAAAAACCAACAAATTAAGACTGCCTGACCTAAACTGGACCTTTATGAATGAAAAAACAGCAAGGAAGGGTCTGAGGAAGTTGTAGAGAAGGGGGGATACAGTCAGTAGAAAAAAAATATGCTAAAGCAAGAAGGAAGTGAAACACAAGACGGGTAGCACTAGCAGCAGAGGAGACTGAAGGGCATAAAGCATGGAAGATGAAAAAAATTTCAGATGAGAAGAAAAAGTAAGGACTGAGAAAAAGACCTAAACCAACCAAGAAGAAAATCTTAATTAACAAATTAAAAAGTATTCCCTGGCGAGGACTGTAGTTCCTCTGTGCAATGCTGTTTTATTAGAGAAACTAATTTGTATTTTAGGCTGTGGGTTTTGGCCCTCAACAAAATTTGAAAACTGAACTTTCAGAGGATGATTTCTTTGATGTATGTTGAAGCCATGTGTTTGATTTGGGAGTGTAAAAGGGTGCAAGGGATGTAGCTTAGATCGGTATTCTTCCATACCTAGGTTTAATATTGTAAGTTAATGAGTAAATTAGTGTCTGAAATGCTGGGTTGATTCTTTGTTTTGTCTGCAGTTGCTATTACCCAAGGAGGAGCAATACAGTTGTCCAACAATGGCACAGATGGAGTACAAGGTCTCCAGACATTGACGATGACCAATGCAGCTGCAACCCAGCCTGGCACCACCATTTTACAATATGCACAGACCACAGATGGACAGCAGATACTTGTACCCAGCAACCAAGTTGTTGTACAAGGTGAGAAACTTCACAGCCAGTCATTCTGTACAACATTTTCTCCATGCAGATACACATTGCCAACCTGACTCCTTCAAATGTGTCAGGAAACAGAATTAACAGCTTTGCCCCAGATAAGTCTACAAAATTACTGAAATTCTGGACAAAGCTATTTGTCACATTTTCTTGAATACTTTCCCTTTAAAGTGGTAAAATTGTGGATATTTGTGGTTTAATATATTTATTTTTGCTTTTCCATGCTATATTTCCTGCATTTTGTCCACACAATTTTTTTTATATGTTCTGCAAAAACTAATGGCACAGTTCTGAGTTCTCCCATATCTGCAACAATAGGAAATTTAAAGCAAAGCAATAAAGATAGAAGATTGATTCTTTCTGAAAGGACATTTTATTTTATTAGTAATTTTTTCCTCTTTTCAATTACAAGTCATAATTACTTCCTGTGGTCACTTTTGTAACTAGTCACTGAGTGAGTAACTCAACCAGTGAGTCTTGGAATCATAGAACATTTTAAGACAGTGCTTTCAGTGATCATTTGGTCTAGCCCTCAACTTGGCAGGGCTATTTCAGCTTACAATAAGTTGTGGGATTTTACTGTATTAAAATATTTATTAAATATTGAGGGATATTAATTTTTTTATTGAAAATAACAGCCAAAGTGTGCCCATTCTTTTATGATTGTAAAGCAATTGATTTGAAAGGTATCCAGTGAAGAGATTTACGGGCATCAGTGAAAATATATAGCAGAGAAAAGTACTATCATTGCATTAACCTTCTGGGGTTTGTGTTCTTAAGGAAATATGATTTCTTTAAGTAGTATTGTGGTTATTTATGAGCTCAGGCAAAATTAACACACTCCTAGATTACAATAAACAAAATGAAAGAAAGACAAGACCTTGCTCATTCTAGAGAAGCGATAGAGTGCCCTGGCCCTCTCTTGTAAATACTACATTTTCACGCTTTTTTTCCTGTGCCAGGTAATGCACCTGCACATGCACTTTCTCCTTTTGCAGATAGACTTTTGGAGCATAGCTAGAAATAGTGTTGACCCCATCATTCTCTAGAACTGCCCAAAAACCAGAGAAGTAAAAAGAAATACACTAGGGGAGAATAAAGCACAGCCATACAGCAAGACAAATCAAGTTACCAAGCACAAGTGAAGACTTTTTCAGCAGGAATGCCCCAAACCTTGTGTATGTTAATAAAGTAAGCCTGAGGTAGCCGTGATGAGCCAGATGATGGCCGTCCCTCCTGAGCTGTGGCCCAGGGTGCCCGTCAGAGAGATGAGTGGGTGCTCTCCACAGCACGTGTGCCAGCACTGCCAGCAGGCTGATGTGTGTTCTGTGTGTCCCTGCAGCTGCCTCAGGAGACGTGCAGACCTACCAGATCCGCACGGCCCCCACCAGCACCATTGCACCAGGAGTAGTCATGGCGTCCTCTCCGGCGCTTCCCACCCAGCCGGCGGAAGAGGCCGCGCGGAAGAGAGAAGTGCGTCTCATGAAGAACAGGCACGTACATTCACATCACTTTCTTTCTCCAGTCAGCTCTGCACAGAACCAGAGTGTCAAGCCCTAAGAGTCCTGATCATTCTTAGTCATGTTATGGAATGCTTTATGAAGCTTTGCCTTTATTTGAAGATGCAGAGGAAAGGTGCACATCTGATAATGCCACGTGTTGTGACTGAAACCTTGAGTGAAGGTGTCAGACTCATTCTGTGAGGTGTGTGAATTTGGTTGTTGCAATAAGGAGAAAAGTATTCGGTGAGATACTTGTATGACTGCAGGTATGTTCTTATAAACACCAAGAAAAGTTGCTTTTTCTGAGTTAATTCATTCATGTAGTTTCCTTTCCTGGATTCTTTCCCTTAGCCTTCTGCATGCATTCTCCTTGCTGCTGGCCCACCTGTGCTCTTCAAGAGTACTTTCTTGATTTTCTCACTTGTTTTCTTTAGCTGCTTTGGGTTTTCTCCTTCAGGGTCAGAAAAGCTCGAGCAAAGGCTAAATGAGCAACTATTCCTTTTGACTGAAGTCTTGTGGAGCCAGTAGTGGCAGCAGAAGGGCTGAAAGAGAGAGAGAAAGAAAAGACTTGGTCCCATAGGATTTATCGTGTGAGGAGGAACAGCTAAGCTTACAGAGGTGGAAGTTGGTGGAGGTAGCAAAGGAAGGGAGCAGTAAAGAGAAGCTGGGCAGGATGCTCCTGAAGTCTTGCTATGAGACTGGGAAAGAGTGGGCTTGAACTGACCCATCACACCAAGCTTGCGCTCTTATCCACAGGCCACAGATTGGAGCCTGTGTGTTACACTGTGACACTGGAAACACAGTGCTTCCCCCCTCATGGGAGGGGAAGCCCCATGAAAGCCTTGTTATCGTCATCTGTCAGTCTGAAAAAACTGATGTTTTACAGGCTCAGTTATCTTCTGTAGCACTTCTGCTGCACTGTGAACACTATAGAAACTTCCTTGAACAGACCCAGTGCTTATATGAGAGGCTTTAATGAAGTAAATAATGCTGAACAGCAGAGCTCACTTTTTATAAAGGTTTTTGTACAGAATGTCGCCCATCTCCCTTTTTATATATTTTACTGATACCAGTGAATAGTAGATACCACCCTTTCAGGCTCTGCATTTGAGGAAAATTTCATTAGAATCACAGAATACCCTCATTTAGTCAGCAGTCTTATTCCAGTAAAAGAAAGCTTTTGTGTTTGTGAAAGCCAAGAAAAACAATGGGGAATTACCCTCACTTGAGTTAAATTGACAGCTTTTGCAAGAGTATCATGTTGCATGTGGTGCTTTTAGCCTGCCTGCTTAATAGATATTTGCAAATCTAAGCTCCATAGTAAAGTGGGGAAAAGGGATAGAGAGGCAGATGGTAAGGTGGTACTTACTGGAGGATTATAGTGTAAATATTCATAGATATTATTGTGCAAATTTTCTGTATAAATTTTACATTTTTTAAGCTCTCTTGTAATTCACTGTAACTCTGGTAGTTCATAATGAACAGCTAGCACACACAGACTGGAGGTGGCTTAATATACACAGCCTAAGTTGGAAAAAAAATCACAGAAAGAAAACATTGTCACCCAAGGAGAGGTATCAGTAGTTTGCACTGGGAGGCACTTCCTGATCCAGTAGTACTTATCTTTCGGTAACAGCCCAAAATCACTTAAATTCTAAACGTGACACATGGCTTACTGAAGCACTGCAAGCATGTGAAATTGTACTTGTAGGAGTGACAAATGAATACCTGAGTCCTTTCTGGGCTTGCAGATTATTTTCTTCATCCTGTCTCATTTGTGGAGCTGAATTTCAAAATTTACTTGAGAGGCTTCTTATCAATTAGGTCCTGGAATGCATTCCTTTTTTACCAAATGCTGCAGCTGCCGGTTATCTCATGAGGGGAAGAACTGGGTTGGGTTTTGTCCTCTCATTTCCCAGAACACTGAGTGTATCACCAGTCTGTGTGGTGTTTGTAATGAAGGGACACACAGACTCTTCTTTTTGAAGCTGTTCTCTTAGCACCTGGAGGTGTAGGGCAAACTGAAGTGTGTCCATTTCCGTGTGTCTGCAGAGTGCTGCTGGCACCAGTTGCACTGCAGGAGGAGAGCCCTCTGCCTGGACTCCCGTCTGCCTGTGGCATTTAGCCTTGTGCTTACTTTGCACACTGGTGCCATTGTGTTGCTGTGCAGGGTAGCTCCTGCCTTGGTGTTCCTGCCTTCAGGATGCTCAGCAGCACATTAATACCTTTCAGGTAGTTTTCAATAGTGTTCTTAGTATGCTACCAAGTTACCTACAAGCAGCTCGGTCTTTACAAGCAAGGCTTAGAAGTTTGACTGTCTTGAGGTCTCTTTCACAACTGCTTTGTTTTTGGCACAGCTGACAGAGACTAAAGAATTATGTGGTTCCTAGGGACTGTTTATTTTGTGATGTTTTTATTTGAGTTGTTAATATTATCATTGCAGCGATGCAGACAGCATTATTAAAATTAAAGCATTTCTCAAGAGGAAATACATGAATGCTCTAAATAGAGTGCTTTTTTGCACCAGTTGAACATCTTGTTGGACTGCAGTGAAGGGAAGAGTTAAAGACTATAAAAAGAATAATAGATGATAATAAAATCAATGAAATTATTGCAGCAGCATTTGACTCAGCCTCAAGACTCGACAGTAAATCTTGCAAGCAAAATTTTGTCACTGAGTAGGATCCTTTTCTCAGAAACAGACTTTTATTGGTGCTGTCCTACTGAGACCTGCATGTGTGGATCTTGAGTGTGCGTGGTTTGTGAGGAGCAATTGTTACGAACTCAGTGTTTTTTCCTCACTTGAGTTTCTTTACAATACCTCCATATTGTGAAAATGGCAGTACTGGGTAAAGGGTTGACCTGAAAGCAGTTAAGTAGCCCGTGTCTGCAAATGATTGTTCTGGGTTTGAATGGCCTTTTTTGCTTTGCAGAGAGGCAGCACGTGAATGTCGCAGGAAGAAAAAGGAGTATGTGAAATGTCTAGAAAATCGAGTGGCTGTGCTTGAAAACCAAAACAAGACACTGATTGAGGAGTTGAAAGCACTTAAGGACCTTTACTGCCACAAATCAGATTAATTTTGGATTCCCATTTTCACTTGTCCAGGTGGGATAGAGACTGGTTCTGGCTATATCCAGAAAGACAAAGTAAACTTTTTATTTTCTAAACATTTCTTTTTTTCTATGCGCAAAACTGCCTGAAGCAACTACAGAATATACTTCATCTGTGCTTTGCATCAAACTGTGAATGTTCAAGTACTTGCCTCCACTTCTCCCCTTACAAGATGAATTTCATCATCAATCTCAGCGTGAAGAAGAACAGGCTTCTTTCTCGTCTCCCCATCCTCTTCAAGGAGTAACAGTGGTCACTTGGGAAGTTGCTGTGAGGAGGATCTTTCTGTCAAGATGTCAAGAATTTGTGCTGAGCTCTTTCCATTGCCTTAGAGACAGAACCACCCCAGCCTCTTGGCCCAGAGAACTGTGGGCCTCATAGGTGGAGCATGCATGGTACAATGAAGAAGCAATGGTTGCCAAAGTGGTTTCACATTCATTATGAACTGTACAAACACACGGCTAAGCAGCATGCCAAACAAAGGCGCTTCACTGTCACCTTCTTGGTGTGGAGATGGATACAAACTAGCCCAGGAGGGCTTGTAATTTGTAATCTGTATTAAGCCCTCCTGAACTAGTGAAACCTTCTCCATACTTCAGAAGCAAATGCATTGAAATGAGCTTCACTGGTCAGTTGTTGCTTCTCATAGCTTATGTGTGCAAGTGTGTTCAGCGTTCTGAATGCACACCAACTTCATAGGATATAGATTGGGAAATGATATTTGGATGGGAAACAAAATAATTTTAAAAACTACAATAGTGACATTCTGAAAACAGTCACATAGTCAGCAAGGGTAACCCATGAAAGCACTACCTATTTGTATGCAGAACAACTAAGCAGTTGAAGCATGGCCAACTCCACATAGGTGCTTCCTGATGACAGTATGCTCTGTGTCCCAGGTTCTCTCAAGCAATGAAGTTGTTTCTACTTCCCTGCCACTGTCTTGCAATGGAACTTATTGTACTCAATGGAAGTATCTGCCTGGTTTGCTAAATTCTTTTTCAGACTTTGAGGCTACCTTCCATACATGAATTAAGTTGCAGTATGACAACTGTTAGGACAACCTTAAGTACTGAAGAGGATTTCAAACACAAATACTCCAACTCCTGCTTCGCAAGGGACAATATTGATTATTTGAACCTGGCCAGATTAGCTAAACTCTTAATTTATTTAATTTTTTCATGTAAAGGGTCAGATTTACTGAGTAATTTATTCCTGCAACTAAAATTACTCATGTGCCTCAGATGTTTGCAAGATCAGATTTTTTGTGTGCACTGAGGAACGAACCGTGATCTTTCCCAGATTTATTTTTTTAAAAAAGGTAGTTCAGTGTTTAAAAAACCTCTGTAGTAAGCATTAGGACTTGAAAGGAATCATGCTCAAAAGGAACCAAATAAGAACATCAAGAAGTTGTCAAAAAGAATGTGTCAATCATGTGCAGTTTATTTACTGGCCCTCTGAAGCCAGTCTCTCAGTATGTTAACTTGGGTCATTTTATGGAGTAAATTTACTTTGTGCTTCTGATCAAACTTCTATGTATAGGAACATATGAATAAGGCTCTGGTCTATACTAATGCCTTGCCTAGCAGAGTATTAGCTAATATTTTTTCCCATTCACTCTATCTGTTTTTAAGATGAATTTCATACACAAGCTTCTAAAAGGTTATACAATCAGTGTGACGTTATAAGAAAAATATTTGGAAGACTCTGGGCAGTTGAGTCTCAAACACCTAAGCAGTATTAAAAGTTCTAGATTTCTCATTTGAGAGGGCATTCAGTTTCCAAGAGACTTAATTTAAAAGGAGCAGAGTTAAACTTACAGCATTATTGTTAAATCTAGAGTTATCAAGAATTTCAAATTAAATTTGTATTTCAAGAAGAGTACATAAGTATCAGAAATATCAAATAATTCATTTTCACAAGTTTTGCGGGGTTTTATAAACGGTGTATTTTTATCTGCCAGAGAGCTGATTTTTGTGTTTTTATTTAATGGGAGATGAATTATTAGTTTTGCAATGCAAATTTAAAGAAGACCCTAAGTTCTCAGCAATGCTTTTATAAAAATGATCTGATTCTTAAAATCAATGAACACAATTGCATAAAACGGTTACATTTTCCAGAACTAGTGCTGAAGTAAAAATGTTGATAATGCAGGAGTCATTCTTGTAAAAAATGAAGCTCATGGTGGCCTCACTTGCAATTACATGGAATAGTTCCTCTAGCTTTGAGGAACACAGAAAGGGCTGTATATGCCCACTTGAAGGCTGTTTCTTTTGTAGGACATGTGTTGGCAAAAACGTGGGGTTTTGCTGTGAACCTGAGCAAGGGGAGCTGTGCTCTGAGAGCTGTGTCTGGTGGGCAGTGAACACTATCTAGAGCTTGCTGATAGTCACTGGGCACAGAGCCTGGGAGCTGAATGGGCATGGGAGCCTAAAACAGTGCCCAGGTGGGGTTCTCCTAATACAGAGTTAGTGCAAATCTGTGTGGCAGTGAGAGGAGAACTGTGTTTCAAGTTTGTCTGTGTGTGGTCTGCAAGTGGCCCGTAGTGGTTTGAGCCTAGTCTGCGTGAGCAAATAAAGTTCCACTAAGAAAATGAATGTTATTTGAAAGTACATAGGGGTTTGCAAGAATCTTTATTTTTATTTATGCTGCACTGAGGATTTAGGGACATGAATTTATTTAATGGAAATTATAAATGACAGTAATAAAAAAATGTATTAGACCAAGTACAGGGCTGGCTAGGCTACCCATACATGCTTTACTGTTCATAATGACCCAAAAAGGGAAAGAATATGACACAGGAATCCATTCCTATGTTATTTAACAAGTAGTGAGGTTGGGGTAATAAGCTTGTATAAACTAAGGCTATTTGGAAGTAGGATGGAAATTATGCTGACAAGGGGGAGGGAGGATTAGTTTTATATCTCACGGTTGTGAGTTTTCAAGAACTGATAGCCTGTTTTACCTGAAGAGAAGGTTAGAAAGGGCTAGATCCATTATGTTCATAATAAACAAGAATTGGTTTGAAATATAATTTTTGTAATGTCATTATTTTGCAAAACAACAGCACCAATCAGGCAGTTAAGATATTGTCAAAGGTGCTCTTTTAATTTAGATATTCTTGGAAAATACATATGTATAATATATGTACATATATATATATATACACACAGTATATAATCTACAGCTCTGAGAGCTTTTAAGTCAGGAATGCTGAGTATTATAGTATATGGAGGTCAGAAAAAATTTTTACTTTTCTGTGTGTGTCTGGGTGTGTGTGGATGTGTGTGTGAGTGTGTGTGAAAACTTCCCCCCACCCCAGTAGCTCTGGGCTGCATTATTCTAGCGCTTATTACTGATTTGTTTTGTGCTGTTCCTCAGTTATCCATTTTCAAGATTTTATTTCATCTTTCATGACTTTTGTGAGGTTTGTTTTTTATTGATGAAGATTTTTGAAATTATGTAAACCGTTGTTTTACGACCACCACCACCCAGAATAATTCACTTTCGTGCTTTTTCTCTTTGGCAGCTATATATCAAAGGCAAAACATTTTAAAAAGTTGTTAAGGTGTTATTTTCTAAAGGAACCACTGGTAAGACTTCTGTTTTCCTCCTGGGGTAGTGGCCATGCATTTTTACTTAGGCAGCAGTTCCACCAGCATCAGGTAGTTGCCGGCACCGTTGCTTGCATCTGAAAGCACAATTTCAGCCTGTCGTGCTCATCAGGACTGTTCAGGCACCTCTAGTGCTGGCTGTCCTGTCGTTGGCATTTGCATTGTCGACCACTGTCTTCTCTGGTACTTGTATGTTGGTCAGAAAATCGGTGGGGTGTTCAGAATCATTAAGAGGCTCAGGAATAAAAAGATAGATTTAATAAGGAAAAACAGCCCTGATAGTTTCTGACCTAAATTTGTACCACGGTGGGTTTTTTTTAAATCTGGGCTTCCAGTAAACTGCAGCAGCAAGTAGTCATCTGTTAGTGAAAACTGGTCCCTGCTTTTTTATTTTGTAACTTTTTTTTTTAGTTTATGACAGACAGAGAGTGCTTTTTGTGGGTTAAAGACAAGTCTCCCTATCAAAGCAAGTTCAGTATCAGTGGTTGCAAATCTAGAACATAGACGATTTAATTAGTTTTCTAAGACCTTATTTTTATTGTCATTTTTTTCACCCTGGAGCCTGGTTAGTGATGTAACATTTGCCAATGATCGAACCAAAAGGTCATGTATTTATTTTTGTTACACTATGTTCTTTGTAAATGTTTAATTAAAATGTGCACTTTTTAAAAAAAAAAAGAAAAGACAAAAAAAAGCCCAGCAAAACACAGAGAACAAAAAAAATTAAGATCAATTTGGTTTGCTTGAGAAGGTTTCCGACATAATTGTTGTAATCCTGCTGCCTGCACACAAATCACTCCTCTCCCCACAGCAGTTGACTCCTTGGCTTGTGGATCAGCACCTGGTGCCCAGCAGGCATTGCTTCAGAAGGGCAGGAGAGCTGAAGGGGCAAGAATCAAGTGTGTGGTGTCTCAGAGCAGTATGTACAGGATGGATGTGAAATTATTTTTAGAGTAGAACTAGTTCAGTGATCCCCTGTGGGAAAGGGAGGTTAATTTGGAAAGAAAGCTAAACTATTTTTCAGCCACTTTATTCCCCTTTTCTAAATCGGAGATTTGTCTGCTGACTTTACAAGCTGCATTCCAAGAAAATAAATTGAAAGGCTTTCCAATAATTTGACACCAGGAAGTAAAGGTATGTTGGCAATGTGTCACCCTGCTTCAAAAGAAAAGCACAACCACCTTTCTTTTGCAGGAATGATAATTTAGCTGTAGCCCTGAAGTCTGTCACTGTGAGCAGGTTTTAAAAAGCATACAGTACATTGATGGTTCTCTGTTGTCTGCCTGGGAACTCATTTTCCTGAGCTGTGTAATTTGCTTGCTGTAAGACACTGATTGTGCAAAAGCCTGAATGTATCATGAAGCTCAGTTGGTCTGGAAGGAGCCAGACCGGTGAAGAGAGGGTGCTGAAATCCACCTACTGTGTGCTTGTGGCACGTTCAGGTCTGTGGATAGGTATGGCTTAAGTCTGTACATCCTTGGGGAAAAGGGACCAGATCCAGGCGGTAAAGAGGGTTTGCATTTCAAGTGTTTTGCCTTGGAATGTGTTTTTCAAATGTATTTAAGCTGTGGCCTGCAGAGAGATGTGCTTGGGCTGGTTTGTGTAGCACAAACTGAAGAGGGTGACCCATTTGCTTTCTGACACCGCAGTGCAGGTTTGTGGCGTGCGGCGTGCTGAGCTGGGGGCTCGCTTTCAGCAGGACAGGGAACAGCAGTCAGCTGTCCTCAGGAGCTGTGTGCTGGCAGGGAAAGGGCCAGGGCCAGGCTGGAATGAGCCATGGTTGGTGCACTCCATAAGCTGAGCATTTCCTGCACTGGTGACCTGAGCAGTGGGTTCACTCAGCCTCAGCTATGTATTGCTCTAAGTCAGGGGATAGCTGAGTGAGAGAGAACACAGGGAAGCAAGGCCTTGAGCCGGTTGTTTATCTGGCCACTCTTAAGAACTAAGGATGTTCAGGTGCTCTCCACAAGTTGTTTTACCCAGGTGCCACTCCATTTTTTGTGTGTGTAATTACATCTATTTATATTAAAACATTAATTTTAAGACGTTCTAGAACTTCAAGTTGATATGAGATTTGGAACTGTGCTGCTTATAATGGACTTCTTGGGATGGGAAGAGGTGCTAGTTGGCAGCCAACCCCTCCACAGACTTGTTCATAGATTGGTTGTTCACTTCAGAAATTAGTTATTTCTACTCTGGATTTATAATTTGAAATTGTTTTGAAACAATATTTTTCAGGGAAGCTTCCAGAGCGAGGGTTATTATTCTCCCTTTGTGTAGTGTAAGCTGGAAAGACTATATTCACCTCACCTGCATTTCTGATTCTTTACCCAAACCATGTCAGCACAGAACAGGGTATTTAAGCTTGACTCCCACATACTTGTGGAAGTTAAAAGACTGAATGAAAATCCATTATTGGGGGAACATAACTTCTTTTTTACATCTCCCCAAAAATCTAGAAACATCCCTGATGTGTTCTGTTCTCTTTTTTTTTTTTTTTAACTTTTTTTTGTGCTTTATCTGTGTTTAAAAAAAAATGTACTGGGTTATAATGCATTTTATTAACACTATGTACATATTAGCTGCTTTGTGTTTCAGAATGGTAGTAATTGCTTTGTATATTAAAGTGATTCTTGTGAATTTGTGAATTATTGTCATAAAGAAGTGCTTTTTCTTACTGTAACCTTTGTGGTATAAACTGTCATAATTCCCTTTTTACACAAACATTTATGTGCAGCCACATAAACATGCTTTAAAAAACTCTACAAAGTCTCTTTTTTGAGCAGGGTGTTCCATTTACATTAATTTAGTGGCAAATGGTAGCTCGATAGGAATATGGGAAAAGGCATATTTGAGCAATCTGTGGTGTCCTCTTGTGATCTGTGGCCTGCTCTAAGTATTCATGAGGTATTCTCCCCAAAGAGAAGGCTTTTTAATCTTAATTGAATTAGATTAGTGAGAGGTTAAGTCCTGAAAAACAAAGTTTCTCTTCCTCCTGATATTTTTAAACCTGCTTTCCAGTATCCATTCTGGTGGCAGCTAGTTCTGGTGTTTAAGAATGTCTGAAAGACGCAGGCCTTTCACAGTTTAAATATGCTGCACGTCTCACTTGTAAGCATTCCCGTAAAGCATGTACTGCTGATCTTCAGAAGAGAACAGAAACAGAAGGCAGCAAACACTGCAAGGATCACAGCCCTATTATGTAATCTGCAAGGCTGGATCCAAACACTGGGATGAAAGCCAGGAGAACAAATTCAGCACTGAGGTAAACACACCTCCAGTGAAGTCAAGGGGAAGCAGTACGGTCAGCTCATTACAGCTGGGATTTTGTGGTTTTCACAACTGAGCGTTTTCATAATGCCATTCACGTACTTGCTCAGAAAAATCTACAGTAGTGAGGGAGAATCCCAAACAGGGGTTAGTCCCTGAGGTAAAACTGTAGTTTGGCTTGAATTTTGCACTGAAAAGAACTGGGTAACATAGATCCCTGTGCAGTCAGTAGGTCAGCTGGTAAACCTGATTCTTCTGGCACTGCTGCACTTTGAAGCTCTTTGTCCATGAGATGCAGGGCTGAACCTCTTCCTATGTGTCTTAGTATCAATCAGACATTACTTTAGTTGCAATGACATTTCAGAAGAGTTTGTTCCCTTGCAAAATGGCATGTTTCAGGGATGGTTTCTCAGTCACACAGCATGGTCATGTCTTATCTAACTTTCCTGTGGCTTGGACCCACTCCCTAGAGTGAATTTCTCAAGAGCTTATTTGTGCATTGCCCCACTACTCAGGGACCCATGCCCAACACATCCTTCCTACAGATGAGCTCAGATCGTGGGTTACAGAACAGGACCAATGCAATGGAACCACCGCAAGGAGAGTGGGATTCTCTAGTGCTGGGATGAACAGGGTGACAAGAAGTGCTTGGGCAGGGTGTTGGTGTAATTGCCAAGCAGCTGCTGAAGCACTCCTGTGCATCATCTCATACTGTGGCAGGAGCATCCCTGGGAGCTGTGGGTTGGGACACTGGAGTTTGCAGGTGTTGTTGCAGAGAGCTCTGTGCTCACTCACCAGCAGCTGCAGCTCTGCTGCTTCTGTCCTGTGCGGCTGATTCACTCCCGGCCTCTCCCGAAGGGAAGTGTGACGGCAGTACCATGCCCCGCCAGAAGGCAGCAGGAGGCTGCTCGCTGCCTGCTGCACCTGGGTGTAGCACTGCCCAGTGGGAACGGGCTGCAGGTTTCAGCTCAGTTACGTTCTCGTGGTCGATGCCCGCCCCTAAATGCTGTAGCCTTAAAGGCAACCACAACCGACATGCATGTGGTCATGGCTGAACCACACTATTCCTGATCTGGTCTCCTAAATCTAACAGAGCACCAGTCAGAGGAGGTGTCCCCTTGAGGGGCTGCCACTTGCTGGGCTGGGGGGAGGCCACCAAGAGCTCAGCTGTGCAGGTCAGGGACAAGGCACTCACCTGAGCTGCCAGTGCCATCTCATGCTTTTCTCCCCAAGTATTTATGGGCTGTAGCATCACTTCAGCCTTCAAACATACTCCCTTGGGTTTGCATTGAGCTGCTGCGTGACAGCAGCACAGCAAAAAGAGCCAAGCCTGGTCTCTAGTGGCACATGCCTGCTCTGGCAGGATGGCTGTGGGCTGTAACAGCAGCAAAGGGAAATCTGACACTGAAAGCTTAACTAAACAATTAGAAAGAGATGAAATTAAACTGATTCGTTTTAAAAGTACAAAACTGTTTCTATCGTCAAAGCAAGGCATGGGGCAAAGTCCCCTTCTTAGAATTGTGTAGGTTGCTGCACCAGGCTTTATTCTGTGCTATTTAAGCAGGCTTTTTAGCGTGTTTCTGCTATGGCAACAGTGCAAGCTGCTACGGCTGTCAGTACTGCAAGCTGCAGCCTCTCGTGAGGGCCGAGCACTGCCAGGCTTTCCCCACAGAAAAGTTCCCTTGGGCACTCACAAGCCCAGGCACCAGCACGCTGCTTTCTGCCAGCCCCAGCCCGGGGGGAGCCCGAGGTACAGACGAGCCTAATGCCTCATCACAGAGCTTGGAGACAAGGGAACACCACTGCAGAGGAAGAGGAGAGGTGAGAACTTACAGTCTGAAAACTAGAGCCAGAGAGACTGGGGAGAGCTCCTAATTCTTTTCAGCCATTTCTCACCCAGCTGCTAGCACCAAAGAAGCCACACCTGACACATTAAAGCTCATCTCATGATCTGTTTTCAATTAAAGGTGTTGTCTTCCTTCCCCCAAAAAGTCTTCAACTCCAGTTTCAAGCTGCAAATTCCCAGCCAGCTGCCTCAGTACTGTTTTAGTGACACCATGTGGCTTCTGAGGATACTGTTGTAGCAGGTGTTGCAGAGCAGCAATTCCCGGGCCCAGTCCGAAGCCAAGCAACGAACTTCGCTGAAAACGAGCAAGAGATGTGCCAAGGATGAAGCACAAACCCTAATGAGAAATGTGTCATTTCCTGATTCCAGCCAGCACAGCACTTCTGGACCACCAACCAGGAAGTATGATGGCAGCAGAAGTGACAAAAAGTTCCAAAATGCCCATGGCCCAAAGCAGCCGCTGCTGTTTGCTGTTGCCAGTGCCAAAAAAATGCACAGAGCCTGACCTGTGGCTTTTTGAGTATAAGTTTAAAGCAAAAAAAGTTGACATCCACAAAAAAAAAAAAAAAATAGTAAAACAATTTCTGCATTTAGAAGTGTAGCTGTCTTCTGTTAGACCATTGTTTTCATCAGTTTCATTCTTCCCCCACTAGAAAGAGAAGGAAGTCTGCTGCTGGTGTGAGCCAGATTCCCGGACCTTGTGGGATAAACATACAGATGTGCTTTACAAGCTCAAGGTATGAAATCAGTTACTTAGAGCACTGAAAGCACACTGAAATCTAGACACTGCCCCAAGGTCCCAAGTGACGCCAGAGTCAGTACTTCTCCTGCTACAAAGACTTTACAGAGCACCCTCCTCTCCTAAATAACAGCTCTCAGAGACAGAGGGAGCACAAAGGCAGAAAGCAGAACATTATCTAGCAGTACTTTGAGAGTCAAGGATTGATTTGATATTTAAAGAACAGTTT
Source organism: Climacteris rufus (assembly GCA_013398175.1). Lineage (NCBI taxonomy): Eukaryota > Metazoa > Chordata > Aves > Passeriformes > Climacteridae > Climacteris > Climacteris rufus. The sequence goes on from VZRZ01002443.1 coordinate 43,686, forward strand.
GAGTCTCCTCATTGCCCTTTCACTGAGGGCACATGTGCATGTTTATCTCCTCCAAGGAGCCTTGATCTGTGTGAAGAAGGCTTGTTAGGGACAACCCATGAATCTCACCTGCTTTGGTACTGCAGCCGTAGCCCCCACGCTTGCAAGTCCCATAAAAACACCACTGATTTCTAAGCTGGTTTACTTGGCACTCCCTATTCCCTCTGCCCCCTCCACATCTTGTTCTTTCTTTCACTGTGCCTCTTCAATTCAGCAGTGACAGCAATGGAACAACTTTACAGCATCTGCCTTTGTTTCTTTTTGCCCTTTCAATTGTTTCTTTTACCACAACTTGCAGAAGATCTGAAGAGTTAAAGCATTTAGAGCTGGAGTATTAGCTTTTATTTCATGCACTCTTACTTTTCTAGAGTTAAGGAAGTGATAAAGGGGAAAAAACCACTGTAATTTCTTTAAGTTTCCCGAGAAATTAATTGTGGTTTGATTTTAAACAACAGACATTTTGATATCAATTTTGATGCCTGGAGATTCCTCCAAATTAAATCACTTTCAAAGATTACATTTGATAAAAGGTCAGCGGGAACACCCTATACAACTCTATTCAGAAATGAAGCTGAGGTTCAAGATGCAGAACAGAAGTACAATCCTTGCTGTATCCGACCAAGTGTTCAGACAAGACCATCAGAACAAGAAGCCAGTGAAATAACACAACTGCAACTTTATGCTTAGGAACGAGTGTATTGAGTAGAAACAAAGAGGAGAATTGAACAGCATCAATGGCTTATTAACAAAGCGTAAGAGTCAAAAGTCATCCTTGCGACTGCCCCTCTGTGCTTTGTAGATGTGAACATCCTTACTGGAATCATAATGGACCTCGTGCACAGAGAAGCGCTCTCTCAGCATCCTCAGGAATGTGAGATCCCGTTCATAGCGGATGCGACAGGAAAGGAGAATCACGGTTTGCTCAGAGCACAGGTGCTCCAGCGTCTGCAGCAGGTCTGCAAACGTTTCTTCCAGATAAACGATGTCTGCACCCAGGACGAAGTCAAATGCTCCAGGAGGGAAGTTACCCAGGTCTTTTCCCCAGGTCAGCTCCTTCACCACAGCTCTGGGACGTAGTTCAGGGGGTAAGTTTGCCTGCACGTTTGACTCCAGGAACTCCAGCGCTGCCGCCCTGTCTGTGATGGTAACACGGGCACCTAAGGGGGACAGGAGTACATGGCTCAGCCCAACAGTCCCTCAGTACAGCCTGTGGAACACAATGCTGTAAGTCCAGCAGGCTCCTTAGTTCCTGTTAAACATTAACAGATCCCCTGAGCTGACAGATTAAAAACAAACAAACAAAAGAACAAAACAAGCAAAACCCCCATCTACAACACCCTACCCTTCATCAGTCACTCAAGAATATAAAGCATACTCTATGTGAAGAATAAATTGGGTAGGGGGGAAAAGGTATTTTCTGGTGCTTTCTCTTGGTGCATGGAACTCAAGGAGTTACTTTCTGCCTTTCCATAGGTGACAATAAATTACAGGGGTTGTTACAATTAACCTGGTCCAGTTCCGTATTTTTCCATTGGAGAGAGGCAGCTGGAGAGCCTCTTTCACAAGTCAGACAAAAGTTATGCCTGTGTGATTTTGCACAGCATGACTGTATTTTGTCAATCTGCTTTGTTTCTGTTCTTTCACAGCCACTAGAGCTTTGAATTACAAAGTCAACCTGGGACAGGTACCACAATTTTAACACAGTATCCAGTTCCTGCTTCAGCCACAGACAGATCACTGGCAAATCATTTCTTCAGGCCCTGGCTTCCCTGTCTGCAAGACAGACTAACAAGGCTTATGCAAGCTCAGAGAATGGATTCTGTCTGTAGCTTTATCTGCATCCGAGGACAAGTGGAAGCCGGGAAGCACAGCACTTGTTCCCTGGGGGAGGATAGCTGCAGAGCTGAACGCTGCTGAGCTGCCTGCCATGGCAACAGGCGCCAGCCCTAACAGGGTCCCGCCACAAAGTAAACTGCAGTGGCACCACCGATACAACAAACATCACAGCAGGCTCTCGAGTCCAACGAGACAGGAAAGTGACTCAGAGAAGAGCCATCACAGTTCACATATGCAGCTTTGGTGCTCACTTCTCTACCAGGCATGCACATGTAAAAGCGCTAGTTTTACCGCAGTTGTAAACTGATTTAAACAAGCCAACAAAAAAAGCCCTTACCCAATAAAGTGACCACTATTCCCAGCAATCCAGTTCCAGCTCCCAGCTCAATCACAGACCGATCCCTGAGATCAATGCCTTCCATCTCCAGGTATGCACACAGGACAACAGCCTAAGCCAAGAGACAAGGGCAATTAAGCACAGGGCTCATTTCAGTCACACTGAACACAGGGTTTCTGGTTTAACCTGAGAGACTAGGTTATGGGAAAGGTCAGGTGCTTCAGGTCTGCAGCAAGACTTTGTTCGGCTCTTCTCTGCCTCCTGTGTGCACAGGTAGTCTTTTTATGACTTTTATGGAAGACTCTTACTGGGAAAAGGAAAAAAGAACCACAGAGGTTATAACTTGGAAGTGGTAACTGCTCCATGAATCCCCAAACATAACAGGAGGTAGAAAGAGCTGTATTTGGAAAGGAAAAGCTGAGGAGTTGTCAAACCCTAGTGAAGGAACACAGCATTGCAGAAGTCCAGAATAAGGTTTCATAGTACCTTGCATGGTATTTTAAAAGGTGTCTGCACAACAGTGGCAAGCCCTCAGGAAGCGGCAGGGAAAGTAAAGTAATAACACTTCTATCTGGTTGTACCTAGCATGTTATATATTACATAAATCTTGCTGAGGACCTCTCCCCACAGCAGGTTCTGCCAAAGCTGATGTCTGGAAAGACCAACAGTCCTGTACACCAATTCATTTGAGAAGTTTGCTTAAAAGGCTACACTTGTTCTTTTAAACTAGAGATAAAAGTAATTTGTGTGTGGACTGAGATCCAACCTGATGGGAAGCTCTTGGATGCTGTGAGCAACTGCCCTGCAGCCTTGGCCCTGCCACAAACCCCTCTGTTTTGGATGGTTCTTATCTCCGAGATAAAGTCTGTCAGCAGTCCCTCTTGAGGCTACAAGCAGTGGGATCCATGCTGTGCTCTGAAGGGCGCCAAGCAAACATCACCAGCCACTGTAAAGAAATGGGTGAGATCCGGAATATTTCCTGTATTTGGCACTGGCCAGGCAGGGTTTAGGTGGCCCGTTTCCCTCGCAGTCCTCCAGGATCTCCTCGGGGGGGAGAGGTGTTAAAAACAAAGTATTAAAAAAAAAAAATTTAAGCCTTCCCTTTGCCACCGAGCGCAGAAAAGCTCCGCTTGGCATGAACACCTACCGCGTCCCAGACCACGGCCGCCACCCCCAGCCGCCGCCAGTCCTGCTGGAGGCGGATGGTGCGGCTGGCGAAGTGGAAGGTGGCCGAAGGGCTGTGCAGCTGCCGCGCTGCCCAGCCGCCTCCCTCCTCGTAGGGCACCAGGGCCATCCCGCCGCCGGCGATCTCAGCCCCGGGCCCCGGCTCCCCGCGGCCTCGGCCGCCGGCTGGGCCCTGCCCGAGCTCCGCGCCGCCCCGAG
>VZRZ01002444.1:252-13580 GCA_013398175.1 Climacteris rufus
GGGCGGCTCCCGGGGGTCTGCCGCGTTCTCCGCTTCCCCCCGGTGCGGGCGAGCAGGCGTGCGGGCTGGCCCGGGGAGCCGCGGGTCCCGGACTTCCGGGGCCCTCAAATCATTCAGGAATCGGTTAACTTTGAGTGGAGTCCGACTCTTTCCGTGTTTCCCTATGCCCTGCCGTAGCTGCGAGCAGCCAGGCCTCAGGCTCGGCGTTCTCTCCGTGCCATCTTCCCCGTCATGTAGTTCTGTCACAGGCAGCTGGCCGGAGGCTGATTGTCACTTTGCATTTAACTCCCAGTGGAAATAATTGTGGCTATTGCATCAAATCCCGGAGCCCCTCGGCAGCCCTTCGTGTATTTTGTTGCGCTGGGAAAATCTCTGCTCTCCAGGGTCTCAAGCCTGGCACAGACAAAGACGTGGCAGCCGCGTCTCTGTTGGGCCAAGAGCGCAGCAGGCAGGGAGCTGGGAACGAGGGGAGGAAGCTACAATGGAAAAATAGTTGTTCGTTTCCTGTTCATGGTGTATTCAAAGCCAGAAGGCTCAGCTGGCAGGTGGACTGCTGCAGTTCACTGTTTTGGGCTTTCTCCCAAAATGCCGATATTTAAACTCCTCGCTAAATCTTGAGGACTTTGCGGCATAGGGTTTCTTGCTTGCAGTTGTTAAAATGGAGTGTTTTCTTAGTATTTCATGCTTTGAAGTCCCAGTTTTTTAATAAGTTTTGCCTTTCATAGGCCTTTCAGAAATTCTAGAGGTCAGGGAGTGTCCAATTGATTTGCTTTTTCTCAGGCTGTTCTATTGTAACCTCAATCTTTAGTAAAGTTTGTTTGTGGACTAAGATTTGAGCCTTTAACTGGTCTGCTTTTGTGTGAATTATGTACACGAGAAGTTTGTTATTCATGATTATGTTAATTATTAAAATTATCCTATGTGTTTTATTGTGTACTTTGTTTACTTTTTCAGCATCTGTGTGACTAGGTAATACTGAAGTATTTGTTTAGTCAGCTATATTTGAGCTATTTTTTTAACTAATGTGACCCTTTGTTCCTTGCTTGTCTAAAAAAATGGATGCATATTTTTGTTGTTTTAACTGGCTTGCAATGTTTGAAAATTGCTTTTGGTTGAGCCAAACTATAGCCAAGGAAAACTCATTCCGACCAAGTTGCATCTGTTTGTCCAGACACTGGGAGTTCATGGTTGACATCCTTGTGCCCGACAAACACTGCACAGGCAAACGTAGCCAGGTGACAGGAGACTGTAAAAGCAAAGGTGACAGGACTCCACTAATCTTTGCTAAATTTGACACTGCTCCCTGTTGGCATCTTGGAGCCCGAGCCAGCAGACAAACCCCAGGCTCTGTGCTGTTTGGCCATGCCAGAGGGTTTTGCCATTTTCCTGACTGGGCTTTGCATAGACTCTTTTAATGCTTTTTTTTTTTCCCCCCTGAACAACTTTTACACTTTATTTTTTGTCATGCAGTGTATAAAAAGATAGCACTGTTTATCTCCCAGGCTTCCCTGAGAGGTGTCACTCAAGGCAGGCTGTAAAACCGATTCCTGTCTCCTGTGCTGCTCAGTAGAGCATATAATTTACTGCAGTAACATTTGACACCTCTTGAGAGTAGCTGGGTAGCTCATACCTCTCTGGCTGTGGGAGCTCTGAGCTTGGACAGTTTTTGCTGCGTTATTCATATTTTTTTTGGCTTGTGCTCTTTGAGGCCGCCCTCCTCCCCAGGAGCTCAGGCCTGGGGTTTTTTTTTTTTAGCACCAGAGTTTGCACTGTGAAGCACAAGGGTGGAGGCTGCAGTTAGCTGTGACTACCCCATCCTGCCACATTTTATGTGAAAGCTCTCTTGGACTGAGAGTTTGCATTAGTAAAGTTCTGAGAGTGCTCAACACCGTTATATTTTCACTTAGAAACAGCAACCTCAGCGAGGGTGTTGCATTAAAACAGGGTAATTTGCATCGGCACAGTCAGCTGTCAGCCCTGATCGCTGCAGCCTGTTGTGGATGCCAGCTTGAGGTTCCTGGAATCTCTCTGGTGAACTGATTTTTGTGTGGGTCTGTTTTAGGAGAATGTGTTTATTGGTCAATCCAAAATCTACAGCTACCTGAATCCTAACAAAGCTCCTGGTGCTCGCCCCCCGCTGCAAGAAGAGAACTCTGTCATGTATCACGAGGTGAAATGCCAGGGCAAAACACTAAAGGAAACCTACAGGAAAGGAGCTGGTAAGATTGAGCTTTGTATTGCTTCTCTTGTTAAATGTGCTCCCACTGCTCCCAACTCTGCAATTTTTGTGAAGGAATAAAGGCAGTGAGAAGGAGGAGCCTGAATTGTGGATGCTGGGTGCCAGGCTTCATAGGTGCTTCATTGTAGTGACCAGAAATGGGAATGTTCCATAAGTTTATAGAGGGGAAGAAGACCCAGCTGGCTTGTGCTTAAAGGTGCATTTAACAACCTTGGTAATTTGTTAAAACACTTTGATGCAAGCACTTTTAGCCAGCAGGTTTTTTAAGTCCGACTCGACACAGGGAGTGTCAGGTTTTCTGGAAACTTGGAACCTTTAGTTCCTAATTTGGCTGCCCAGTTTTGACAAGGAAGTGAAGATTGCTTTGGCTTGTCCCAGTGCTGAGGCCTTGCAGCTGTGCTTCATTTCTCCATTGAGACTGAAACATCTGTCTCAGCAGATGGGATGGTTAAACCTGGTGATTTGCTCTACATAAAAATGTTATTCAGCTTTAAGCCACACTCACCTACCTCTGTGTCAGTTGTCTGAGGAGGAGGATGTGGTTGTAATGGAGTAGGATGCAGAAAACCAAGAAAATGATGGTTGTGGGGGTAGTTTTCTTGTCAGTGCCAGCCCTTTAGCTCCCATGGGTTTGGTCTGAGTGGCATTGACCACTTGGTACCAACATCTGCAGCTACTGAGCCCAGCAGTGCAGGACCATTCCCTTCCTTTTTCTCCCATTTGACAGAAACCACTGGAATGAATTTAAAGCACTCTGGTATAGTTGCCCCTAAGTTGAGAGCTTTACTTTCTTCCCTTGTCACCAGGAAAAAAGAATGGTGGCAAAATAGTTGAAGGTGCTATGAAACCAGAGGACCAGAAGGATAAGGAAGGTGGGTGCAACCCTTCAGTGCCCTCCTCTGATCAAAACCAAGAAACTGTGGAAACCCAAAAGACACCCCTGCCTGCAGACTGTGCTGAGGATCCCAATGCAAAGCCAGCTCAGAAAAAGATGGTTAAAGCAAAACGTGGACCAAGGAAAAAGTAAGTGACTTGTGGAGTTGTTTTCTCAAGAATATCATGCTTTAAAAAAAACACAAAATAGCATCCAGGTGTTTATCTACCTTGCAGAGGACTTGTTTGTCTTGAAAGCAAAGGTAGTGCATTTTATCAAAAGTGAAATATTTGCTGATAACCTATGGAAAAAAGCAGTTAATGAGCCATTAAGACCTACTTTTCTGCAGGCAAATGGGAATGTGTCTTGTCAGAAACAGAACAGTTGGAGGCTTCATTGCTGAGCTGATACCCTTTCTCATGGTATCAGAGTAATGTGACCTAACATTAATGAATTCCTTGCCAAGCAGTTTTCATGACCTAAATTTTCAAGTGCCTTCTGGCAAGGCACACAGGGGGCCCCAGACTTGTAATGTGACCTGCAGTTGATTTCCAGTGGCATCTCCCTTTTATTGTGAAAGAATTAGTACTGGAGTAATGCAATCAGTGTGAGGAAGAAAAGGGGATGTAGATGTGGCTTGAGGTGAAGAGTACTGATAAGAAACACTGATTCATATTAACCACCTTTCAACATACCAAGCTGAAAATAACATTTTCTTGCACATAACTCTGTCCTAGAGGTGTAACTTAGCAAATAATCTGAAGTGTGTATGTGTGTGTTCTTTTTTTCTTACCCCTTAGAACTCAAGGAAGAACACCAAATCGAAAAGTGACAGATTATTACCCAGTTAGAAGAAGTTCCAGGAAGAGCAAATCTGAATTGGAGGTAGTGCGTCTTGTTAAAATGACATTGCTTGTAAAGTGGCTGGTTAGCTGAAGATTTGGGAAAGTGTGTAACTGTCTGTTAATGGTTTCTATTCGAAATGCAAATAACATTGTGCACTGGAAGTATTGTTAAGAACATGATTAAAATGTGGAAATGCTGGTCCAGTTCTAGAACAGAATCTAGCTGCTTATATCTTTGAGGGGCAGAAATCTGTCTTTCTGCCATCCAGTTTTACTGGAAATGTGAGATAGTTTGGAACAATGAGTGTCACTGGTTAATAATTTCCTTCCAGCTCTAGAATAAGCTACAAAAGCTACCAACAGTATTGTGGTTTTCTTTGTTCTTGTTTCTTCTGCAGACTGAGGAAAGGAGGAAAATAGATGAGCTGATTACAAGCGGGAAAGAAGAAGGAATGAAGGTAACTGCAATGCCAACCTAAGTAGCCATGTACTGTTTATTGTACAGTATCTTGATGTTAATTTAAACAGAACTCAGTCTCAGAACCACTGCAATTCTGTGATGAAAATGCTGGAAAATGGGAACACACTGTCTTCCGTTCTGGATGAGCAATATTGGTCTCTGAAGAATACGTGTATGCAGCCTCAGTCAAAAATTTGTAGGAGGCTTTAAAGTCTTTACAGAAATGCATTCTCAAGTTCTTTAATTGGAAGACTTTGTGTCCACCTACCTGGTAACTCAGGGTGTGTCCCAAACTCATCCTGTGTTTTTCCCACACTGCCATTCATTGTGCTTCTACGGCTTTGTCTGCAGTGCACACAAATTCCCTTCTGCAGCACTTGTTAACGACCAATCATTTCCTAGTAATCAGTGTGTCTGCCATCATGTAAATACTTTCTAATTTCCCAGCTGACTTTCTTTTCAACTCAACAGATTGATTACATCGATGGCAAAGGGAGAGGAGTAATTGCTACTAAACATTTTAATCGAGGAGAGTTTGTGGTTGAATATCACGGGGATCTCATCGAGATCACTGATGCCAAGAAACGAGAGGCTGTGTATGCTCAAGACCCCTCCACAGGCTGCTACATGTACTATTTCCAGTACCTCAGCAAAACATACTGGTAAGCTCAAATTTGGAGTGATAGAGGCTTTGAATGCTGCTAAGTCTTCTCTTGTTTTCATGTGAATTTTTTGTTTTTAATGGAAGCTGTGAATTTTGAAATCTTTTGGAGCACTGATCATTGGTCCAAGAGCCTCCTGTGTGTCCGCGCTGTGAGGAATGGCAGGTGACTCAAATCCCTGTTCTCTGGACTACAGCACAAGCTCCATGGAGAGTGGAATCTGCTTGGATGAAACTTGTAATTCTGCTATGGTCTTCTGCCTATATTAATCCTCTTGTAAAATTAACTTTTATCTGAGTTGGAAGGAGATGGTTTGAAAAGCAGGATGGACAAAACTCTCAGGAAGAGAAACATTTTCTTCAACTGTGTTTGACTGGGTGTCCTTGTTTCTCCAGTCCCTGACACCCACTCCAGGTCCAAGCTTTGTCATTTGTTTCACATCTGGATTCTGCTGTTCCTGGAAACAGGCAGCTCAAACAGTCCAAAGGTTTCAGTTTTCTGAGTTTTGTGCTAACTTAAAAACCTCCCAGAGTTGTTTCACTTTCCCTGCATTTCTGTCTGTTTCATTATGGTTCCTCTGTAACATAACATGATAATGTTCTGCTTCTCCTTAACTCTTCAAGCCTGGTGTGGATTCCTTATTCTTTATCCAATTTTCCCTTTGGGTTTTGCCCACAAACGTGTCACAGGCGCAATCCCACGTTCTGTTTTTGTTCTTTCAGTGTCGATGCTACGAAAGAAACGAACCGTCTGGGGAGGCTCATCAACCACAGCAAGTGTGGCAATTGTCAAACCAAGCTCCACGACATTGATGGTGTGCCTCACCTCATCCTCATAGCTTCCAGGGACATTAAGGCAGGTGAAGAACTGTTGTACGACTATGGAGACAGAAGCAAAGCTTCCATTGAAGCTCACCCATGGCTGAAACACTAATTCATCTTCCTTGTTTTGGGGGTTTTCTTTTTGGACTGAGTGTTCTACAAGGAGTCAGTGGAATTTTTGTTTTTCCTGCCCTCACTTCCCTCAGCTTTCTTAGTGGACTGCTTATGGTCTTCCAAGCTCCTTAAAAACTACCTTTTTGCTTTGTAGTATTTAAATACCTATTACAGTTTTCCAGGCAGGCTTGAATAATTGATCTTAGATTGCCAAAACTTTTATATCACATAAGGAAAACCCTTCTTAAAATTTGAATGCTTCTGCATAGTGACCAGTGCCACTTGATCAGTGAAAGACTTGCACAGAAACTTAATCACTGGGGTTGTGCTTCTGCTTTTGCAATGAAACCTCACGCTCCACTTTGGGGTGCTGAACTCTGCTTTATGACAGAAGTACTTCTGTACTCTGACTTGGTCATCCAGTGGCTTTGACTGCTTGTCAGACTGCTTTTCACAGCCCAGTGCTGACAGGCTTCTCTGAGATGGATGCTACTGTCATTCTCAAATAATTTGTGGTAGGAATCCAGTTTTTCCAGTGTCATACATTCTGTTGGCAGTGAGCTCCAAATGCACTGGCACTGAGGAAAAAGGATGGTCAGATTGGCTGCTTTCTTCAGAGAAACGACTCCCAGCCAAACAAGGATGGATTTTGATAGACTGGGTTGAGACTGATTACAGGTGTGAAGATAGAACTTGACAGTGAGAATCAATGTTTGACATTACTTATTTTCTAAACTTTGAGAAGGTACCTTTTTATAGTTGATGGCTGATTCTTGGAGGTGTCTCCCAGAGGATTTTAAAGAAGTAAAAGCTCTCTCCAAAAATTTTTATATTCCCTTCCTATGCTAATTAGCCACATCAGAAGCTATTTATTTACTGTGAATGCTTGAAGTAGAGCATAGCGGTTCCAAAAATAGGAGTCATCTTCCTGTGCAGCTTCAGACTGTAGTGATGGAGTTCAAGCAGTGAAGAAAGTAGATTCCTTATTGCCTGGTCCTGTAGGTCTGTCCAGCACAGCCTGGTCCCACCGTCCCCACGGGAGCCGAGCGCTCGGCCCCTGACGGGCGTTGGGAACGTCGCTGCTGGAGAGCCCCCCTGGGATACAGGCAGGCAATACAATGCAGGTCCTTTATGTTAAAGATGAATTCTTACCCGTTGGAATTTTTGCCAAGGCAGACTTGGCATGTGTGTAGATGAAAATGGCTGTGAGCCATCAGCCACGCTTTGCTGCTGGAAGATGTCAGCAAGGGACCTGTGGCTCTGCTAGTGTCTTCTATTCCTCATGTCTTGAAGGCTGCTGCTGTTCCAGCTGAATGCCCTCTAGGACAATCTTAATGCTTGCCTATGTGATAGGTCAGATAGCAACAACATCCTGGTTGTGTGCTCCAGCAGCAAGAGAGGTGGCTTAGTGATGTATTTTTTAAATTAAAAACTTGAAGACAATGTCTCTGTAAAATAAAGAATATATTTATTATTGATGAAATGGCTGCTATACTACCTGTCTCCATTGCAGTTCATGAGCATTTTGAAAGAAAGCTGTGAAAATCATTAGCTATTAAATGCTTTATATTATTTACTGCTTAACACAAGGCAAACTCGTCAGAGCCAGCCTGGGTATTTCACGTTTCTGAAGAATTAACTGGAGACCTGTTACATTACATGTACTGAGTTTCAGGTAAGCCTCACTGGCCAACTTATCTAAGTTGGCACTGATTTTTCTCTGGTCTCAGTAAGAGAGACCTCAGCAGTGTGTGTACAGTATCCTGTTAAACCCAGAGCACTTCCCTTAAGTCAGAATTAGAATAAAATTATTTTTGTTTTATTTAAACATTTACTTGTTCTCAATCAGGTTGAATAGCTTAAAACCTCTGTACTTCAGCATCACTTTTGTAAACAAGAAAGGGGAAAGATCTCCCTGTTTTACATAGAAAGAAAATTGTCTTCTCTGAAAGCTTGACTGGTAATTGAGTAGCACTGCGTTGGAGGATGGAAATAAAGCTCATGTTGCACTGCATATGTATCCTTTACTTTTCTAGGAATATATATAGATACAGATCTACAGATCTATCTCTTTGTACTTCTCACAGGAACATGCCATTTGGATGTTTATCTCTGTGCCTCACAGGAAGGTTTCATCTTCTAACAAGGTGTGAAGCCCTTCACAAGGAAAGATGCCCTTGGCTTGGGAGCTAAGCTGTTTTTTTTTTTTTAAAGGAGATAGGAAAATACATCTCTTGACAAATCACAGAAGGGGATGGTGTTCAGATCACATGTAAGCATCTCTTTTCAGCTCAGAGGTGTATCCTGGCTGTTGCTGATTCATGATTCTTTTATTTTTTCTAAGCACAAAGCCTCTGCTCAGGCAATGCAGTAAGTGCCTTCCCTGCTGCCATGCTCTAGGAGATACATAATGAGGGCATGGCCAAGGCTTACTGGTATTTTGAAGATGGCAGAAGGACTTTAGCAGTTCTGTGCCCTGGCTAAACCAGCTGGCTGAGGTCAGCCATCTGTGGTGTTGCCTTGCTAACACACAGTTGTTTCTGAGCTCTGAGGGGAGGCTGCAGCTCTGCCTTCTGCTGAGCCACATTCTCCTTGTGCATCCGAGCAGATGTGTGAAGTGTCCTCTATTTTTCATGCTGCCAGTGTAGGAGAGGGAATCAAAAGATTTCAGAGCTTGCTTTCACTTCTGAAGAGAGCAAGATCACAGTTTGATACCTGCCACTGCTCCTTTTATGTCTGTTCAGACTTTTCTGCTCTGGATATTCTACCTTTCTAAACGGGGAAGCTAATTGGTGTCTTTCAAGCTTCATTTTCCACTCCTCTCTTTGCCCTATATGCTTCCACTTGTGCTAAATCTCATTACAGGGGCCAATACACAGCTTGTGGCAGGTGATTGAAAGAACAGAGCTTATGCAAAACACAACTGCCTACCACAGGAGACCTTCAGCTGTCAGAAATGAAATGTTTGGTGCATCTGTTCCAGTCTGAGCACTGCCTGCACCTCAGTTCTTCATGCAGGCAGAGCTCTATGCAGCAGCTTTTCTTCCCTTGTTGTGCTTTTCTCCACTGTTCATCTCAACCCCCAACAGCCACTTGTGAATGGCATGTCTCTCTGAAATATGTCTTCATCTTGCAAAACCATTGGGAATGGGTGTTTTGAGAGCTGGACAGGATAAATATATTGTGGTACTGATCATCACAGGCTCTTTTAATAAGGATATAAACCCACCTTTGTATAAATGTTTATTTTCTACATGTGGGTAATGTCTGACAGTAAGAAATACAAAAAGGGTCTGTTTTAAACAGTTTCTGAAAAAGCAGAGTAAAATCTATTCTGAAAGAATATTATACAACATGACTTTAATGAGATTGCTCATTCTCTACAGTAGGAGTGATGATGCTTCTTCCAATCATTGTCTTTCCCAGCGCCTCTGAGGCTCATCAGTGCTGTTCTCAACAGAGTGGTTAAGTCCTTGAGGATGCTCATTTTCCATACTTAAAAGAAAACCTAAAAAAAAATCAGCAACAGAAAGCAGTAATGTATAACTGGAAAAGAAGGAACATGCAGTGAGGTGGCTGTGTCAATTTTGGGGAACTTTAGGCATGCAGCATGACTTTATGTACAATGTAAACAACCTTTTGGGGCTAGCTGGGGTGTTCCCACAGCACAGCTGGCAGAGGAGGCAAGTATTGAACCATTTTGCTCAGAAATGCTTGTTTTTCCTAGAAAAAAAGTGACTCCCTGCTTGCCTGGGTGGAGGTTGCTTTCCTGTGGAGTGCTTTTTCCACAGGAAGAGATTTCTTCATCAGGTTTTTAACTTTACATGGAGAGCAGGAGAAAACAATACCCAGCCAACTAGGCTAAAGTTCAGCATCCATCCCTGGATTCACTGTGTAAGAAGTGTGCCATGTTCTCCCAGATTTTGCCCAAAAAGGTGCAGGCAAACTTACAGCCTTTTGATGATTGTCTTCTCTTCGCTGTCCTTGCTGGTGCCAGCACTGCTGCCACTGGCTTCTTTTTCCAGTTCTTCAGTTTGGTCCCTTTTCTGTGAGATGATCCCACTGGGAAAAGAAATGGGTTTGTACATTTTCTTGTGGGTTTGTGCATAATGTGGCAGTGCATGTGTCAGACCCTTCACTGGGCAGCTGGGACATGGATGAATGAGTGTTCACAGGGTAGGGATGACAGCCCACCTTCCTTGTAATGAACTGAAAATAATGGATTATTATCCCTAAATACTGCAATGTAATGGTGCCAGTGTTATGCTTTGATGAGAACACTAAAAAAAGTAACAAGCTGACTTCTCCACAGAGGAAAAAATGGCAAATCATAATGTGAGTGAAAGGGAAGTGTAATTACTCTTGGATTTGTGCAAAAGTCCAAGGATAAGAGGAGGGTGCAGACACAAAAAGTGAATTTCTGCAGGGTGGATGTGTGGTACCTTCAGTGCAGCCACCCAGGCTCACACCACGCCTGGGAACAGATGGGAGATTCCCAGCTCCCCTGCAAGGCAGCTGCCTGTTCCTCTTTCCACCCTACAGAGGAGAGAAGAAAGGCTTTGCCTCAGCTCCAGCTTTTGTCATCCCACTGGAGTGTTTCTACACTGCACAAGTTGTAACCGCCTACTTCAGGCACCAGCTTCAGTTGCTGTTCCCTGCTGGAGCTGGGTTGGATTTTCCCAGCCTGCACACTCCAGTGTTTCACAGCCTGTCCTGAGCTGACCTCGTTCATTTGCAGAGCTCAGTGGATCAAAGCCTGTGGCTCCAGTAGCTGGAGGCTGAGAGTAGCCAAGCAACACTCGACTGGATTTGGAAATAAAAACACAGAGCACTTAGAAACTGATGTGACATCAGGCATGGGGAAATTCTGAGCCAGATTCTGCTCTTAGAGAAAATGGCACAATGAGCTGTTGGGTGACACTGCAGAGCTCTAACATCTACACACTAACTTCTACCCAGAAATCATGATGAAAAATGCAGTCCCAAATGCCATCAGTCCCTGTGAGCCAGTCTCTGTGAGGATGTTTGTTACCTTGTGCCATATAGAGTTTATTTCCAATGTACACAAGGCATTTTAGAACATGTATTTATCCTCTTCCCCTACACACTTACTCTTTACTGCAATTACAATTAGGATTTTATGTGACTGTTTAAAGAGAAGATGGGTTTTGGCTTAAGCTGTAACACTGTATGAGAAGATAACATCACAAATTACTCAACCTGAAAAGTAACCCTGCCCTTCTCTTGGTGCACAGCACTGACTCAACTCAAAACCTGAAAACATTCCCACTGTTAAATTTTAACTTGGCCTGCAATAAACTGTGTAACAGCTGTGAAATCAAAGCAAGAAGCCATTCCACTGCTGCACAGCAAAGCATCCAGCTGAGCTGGGGAAGTGCTGTCAGGCAGTTTGTAAATTCTTGGATTTAACTGTAACTTCTTGGCTTAACCTGCCTGTTACAGCCAAGGCAAAGGGCGGGCTCCCTGTATCCAGGAGGCTGTTGCTGAGACATTTCAACTGAAATCTCATCTGCTCAGACATTTTGTGTCTAGATTAAGAAGTAATTTCTTGACCCAAAGAGTTTATAATTCAACCCAGTGAGGAGGGCCAGAGGCTGGGGAGAGCAGCCTTGGGCGGAATGAATTTGTAGCACCCAGAGCAAGGCCCTTCCCACGTCCCACCCTTGGGCTCACACCGACTCTCCCAGGCTGGTCCCTTTGAGAAAGGCCAATCCCTTCTCTGAAAGCACTTGCTTTCAGTTCAAGGGCCTTACACAACCCTCTGCTGGCAGTCTTAAAACCCCCACACCTTATCATGAATGATGAAAGAGCTCAATATTCTGTTTCTAGATCAGTGCCAGACCCCCGTGGGAGTGAAGGACCGGAGATAAGCCAGAGCCACACTGCAGGAGGAAGCAAGTTCTGACTAAAGCTGAGCTGGAAAGCCCCTGTGCTCTGTGGTATGTAGTGTGGCTTTAGACACGGTGCATATGCAACTGCTGTGACTGCACAGATGAATTCCTGTGCACGAGAAGCCAGCCTGGATGTGCAGTGGGAGTAACTGTGTGTAGGCTGAGTGGGACAATTACAGGAACAGGCTGAGAACTGTGTGGAGGAAAAGGGAGTTTAGCTTTAAAATTATGTTGCATAGAGACTTCATTATTCCTCATATTTCTTTGCTCACTTGTAGGCTCTGGGGAGCACAGGTGTCACACACTTGGACAGTGCCTAGCCCAGCCTGGGGGCCCCAACCTGCAACACTCTCATCTGATAAGCTCCCCAGACATGAAGTAATTGTTATTAGGAGTTACTAGTTTTTTGCTGAGTTCATGATATACCTCTTGTAGCACTGTAGCTCCTCTTGCACCACCAGAAGCTGAGCTTTCAGCTGGTTCCTCTCTTGCAATACATCCCGGAGCTCCTGTAACGTGAACCGGGGCCGGTTGGGGTCTGTGAGGTCTATCACCATTTGATCTGGTCCAAGGCTGGGCTGTAAAATAAACAGTGGTGGACCTTGTAACCTCTCAAAAAACAGAGCACTCACAGAGTAAAAACTCTGAATTTTATACATACGGAATTTTTAGAACTAGTATGAATTCATCACAATCCTGATTTTTTTTTCTAAGCAGTTAATTATAGTTCTTCATATTTTTGTATTCCCTTGTGACTGTGTTGCCCAGCCAAGTACAGGCCACAACTGTGACAGGCTCTGACCACAGTTAAAAGCAACGTCTCTGTCCCAGAGTTTACAATTTAGTTTGCCAAGAAGCTGCTTTTGTCAGCTTTTCTGATGATGAGAGAGGCCGAGCACTCTAATGTCACCAAAACTCCATGTCAGAGACTGAGGTGAGACCTGAATTCTCCTTTCCTAACTTAAAACCTTTGTAGTAATCAAGACATCAGTTTCCCCTCACACGGGGTAACAAAACCTCAGCGTTTGCATACAGCAAGTTGTCTCTTCGGGGCCGGTGCTGTGCAAGAGCTGAACACGGTGGGTTTGTACTCCCTGAACTCTGTCTGCACAACTTTGCTGGCACTGCACTTTCCTGAGCTAAAGCGGGTCAGTCACTGCAGTGAAACTGGAGCGAGGGATCCACCGCACTGCGACCTGTAACCACCCTGAAGGAAAGAGCTTCCAGGCTTTCATGGCCAAAGACGGGAAGTGACTTTCTGAGACTCGTTCTGCTGACACAAAAGAGACCACAAGTATCCGCCGGCCCATCGGGTGTCGTTCAGGCTGCGCTCGGCGACCCGCACGTGGCCGCTGCCGGTGCCGGTGCCGGTGTGTCCCGGCCGGGTCCCGCACCCACCTG
>VZRZ01002444.1:14428-38928 GCA_013398175.1 Climacteris rufus
CGGGCCCCTCAGGCCGGGGCAGGCCGGGAGTGGATCCGGCTCCCCGACACAGCTCAGCTCCGGGAGGTGAACTCAAACAACAGCGACACAGCTGGTTTATTTTCGTTTGTCACACTTCGGGGGTTTTTGGAGGAACGCACAGGACAGTGGTGCTGGAAGCGCTGCTTGCACAGCCTGTTCCTGACACAGCCGTGAGCCTGTGTGATGTGTTTTCCCCCACTAGACAATGACTGACTGGGCCCCCATAGCGAAGGAGTACGACCCCCTCAAGGCCGGCAGCATCGATGGCACGGACGAGGAGCCCCACGACCGGGCCATATGGCGGGCGATGCTGGCACGGTACGTACCCAACAAGGGAGTCACGGGAGATCCCCACCTCACCCTCTTCGTAGCGAGGCTCAATCTTCAGACCACCGAAGAGAAGTTAAAGGAGGTTTTTTCCCGATATGGAGACATCAGAAAGATCCGTCTGGTTCGAGACCTGGTCACGGGATTTTCCAAGGGTTATGCCTTTATTGAGTACAAAGAGGAGTGTGCGCTCTTGAAGGCCCACAGAGACGCCAACAGGCTGGTCATCGACCAGCACGAGATCTTTGTAGACTTTGAACTGGAAAGAACTCTCAAAGGATGGATTCCCCGGAGGCTGGGAGGTGGGTTTGGTGGCAAAAAAGAATCCGGGCAGCTGCGGTTCGGAGGACGGGACAGACCTTTCCGAAAGCCCATCAATTTGCCGAACATGAAAAATGATTTCTACGGGGAAGGATCATCAGAGAAAAGAAACTGGTCTCGTGAGGGAACGAGGAACTGGAGAACGAGGGACCGGGACCATGAGAGGAGCAGAGACAAGCGCTGGGCAGAAAGGGAGCGGTCGTGGGCATGGGGTGACAGTGAGAGAGAGAGGGACTCCAAAGAGGAGAGGAGCAGGGGGAGGGAGCGGAAGGACAGAGACAGGAAGGACAGGGACAGGGACCGGAGCAGGGAGAGAGATAGCAAGAAGCAAAGAGATGATGATAAGCACCGCTAGTGCCTTGTCCTGGGGGTGTGGCACCTACTCTTTGGGCAGCTGGGGGCTGTGAGCAGCATTCCCAGAACAAACTCTGGTGTTCCCATCTCGTGCCTGTGACTCCTCCCAGCAGGTCTCTGTAGTTTGGTTCCTAGTGCAGTTGAGATGTGTGTTGACTTGTTCTTTAGAGAAAATAAACTTTTTTGTTAGTGTTTTTGAACTGTTGAATGCTGTAAGAAATGCACTGTGTGCAAGGGTGCCCCACTGAGCCGAGCACACGCCTCATCTGAGAGCTGTCTGGCTGCCTGGGTTGGGAGTTATCTGTGGGCCACATGTCCACACGTGAGTTATGAAACAGAGTGTTGGAGACACAGGAATGGAATAGCAACAAACTGAAGCTTCTGAAAATTGTGCCCCAAAACAGAAGCTGATGGGAAGTGGTTTCATTTTTGGGAAGACAATGGGACAGGCAAGACCTTTAGTGATACTGTGTCCTTATTAATTCTGCCAGGTGAGAGAGAAGCATGGAACCAATCCATTCTGTGTGACACGGGAGGATGTAACTCCTTTGTACATGAGGAATGTGCACCACAGGGCAGTAAGCAGGTCAGAAAATGCCTCATATTCCTGATGAATCCATGGACAGTCACTGAGGGAGGGCATCATGGGTAAATGTGGCTGCAGCTGCACTCTACGCAGGGTTTAAATCCATTCTGGAAATTGGGTTTGCTGCTGGTTGTAGCTGAATTGGGGAAAACAAAGGGCAAACCCATCTTTTTTAGGGCCAGCATGTGTATATACACACACATCTTCCACTAAGGAGCTTACAGTGCTTTCTGGAAAAGGCTCTGTCATGTTCTTTGTCATCATAAGCCATTCCTAAATAATAGAATGTATTTTAAATTGTATTTCATCAGCCTTTGAATGGCTCTGTCCTAAACCTTGTCTGGTTTGAGGCTGTATTTCCATGAAGAGTTGTATGCAGACATCCATAGGCTGCATCCCCAAGAAGGGATGGTATTAACTTTCCACAAAAAAAAAGGACACAAGTCTTGCAGAAATACGTGTTTTCCAGAAATATTTATTAAACTGTTAAAATGATTTACTGCCCAACCAAAAAAAAAATAAACCAACCCAAAAAATGTCAGTGATCCTGCACTTGGCAGGCAGGATAGTTACACCCCTTACCTGCCACCATCCTGGCCCCTTTTCTAAAAGCAGATTTTCTGTGAATATTGACAAACAATACATGACAGATCTTCAGATCCTTACAAACGCTTCCCTCCGCGCCCTCCGTCCCGGCGGCGCTGGGGGCGTGTGAACGCAGCATTGCAGACATGAGGAGGAGTGGTTAATGCCAGCAGGTCAGGGGCAACTAACGAGGGCTTTGAGGTAATGGGCTACAGAGATGAGTGAAAGGTTGTCCTGCTTCATGCAGGGGTTTGATGTTGGCTGCAGAGCTGGCCCAACAACAGTGCCCCGGGCTCTGGGATGGGCTGTGCGTGCACCAGGCTGGATTTCCTTTGTGCTGCAGCGGCTTAGGTTCGGTCTGTGGAGTCCCATTATCCCAGCTCACTGCTCTCAGCTGATTTCCAAAGGGATCTGCTTGCTCAGGCCGTGCATCTGCCGTGCTCTGGCATTGTTTCTGCTCACTGCATCCCTTCTAAATGTGCCACACGACTGAACTGCGCTCGGCAGAGACTCAGCGGGGTCATTTACAATTTAACTGCTGGATGTGACTGCACTGTACTTTTTGTTTTCTCATATGGAAGTGAGTCCAGATCTTGGCAATTTAAGTATCATTAAATGAAGACACTCCCCCCATTTAAGAGGGGGGAAGTGCTGCTGTTTTATGGATGTTACCAAAACATAAGCAGGCAAAAGCACATCTGCCCAATACCTGCATTGGATGCTGCATCACCATGTCAGATGCTGGGGTCTCATATAAGGCCACATGTCCCCTGTGCCCTGAGCTGCAGTGACAGCAGGGGGGCACAGCAAACACTCTCCCTACCTAGAAGACGTGGAAAGTCCATGTTTGGAACGAAGCAGTTCCAGCCAGGAGCAGGGCAGCACACAGCCCAGCACTGCAAGGAGTGGTTTCCTGTCAGGGTTTTACTACAGATGGGCTAAGAACCATTTGCTGCTCACACACATTAAAAATCCAGTCTTGGATCACCCTGTAATAAAAACAACTGGCCTGCACTAAACCTTCTGGTCCTTTGAGAGTTCCTTCTAAGCTCAGTACCTGGAGCAGTGGGAGCTTTGCCCCAGGCTGAGCTGTATTTCCTGTCCCTGGTGCCACTCCTGAGAAGAGGCTCTTCTCAGCGCAGGAGGAGCTGCTGGGGCTGTGGTACCAAGAGCAGCTCCCAGCCCCTGGCACTGAGCTGCACGTGCAGAAGCTGCCCATGGCCCTGCTGGCAATAGATCCTCCTTGTGAACAGTGGTGCTCCAGCACAGACCCTCCCAGCACACGGCCAAGGTCACAGAGACACCTCAGCCCCCTCCTCGCATGGAGCCCTCTGCCACCTGGTCAGGTGCCTTGTGGAGTGTGTGGAGCAGGGGTGGGCAGTGCCCTGGTGCTGGGCTGTGCACAACCCTGATGCTGTGAGGGGTTTAGTGTTGGAAGTACAACCTCGGTCAGAGCCGGGCTCTCACAAGCTCAGCTGCACAGCAGATCCAGTGGTGGGTCAGCTGCCAGGCTGTTGCTGGTGAGTGGAGTCCTGTAACAGAGGCTACCCAGACATCAGCCAACACCAGAGGAGCAGCCTGACACACACAATTTATCTGCTCTGCCCATGTAGTGTTTAGTCAGAGAAAACGTTTTGAGTTGGGGCCATCTCTAGGTCAGTGAAATAGTTTGTGTCAGCCAGCTGAGGATGTGTTTCCCTCTGAAGTTGGGCAGTCTTACCTAGACGGGAAACTGGAGTGTGACTTAATTAAAAACCTCTCTGTGGGAAAGATCTAATCCCTTTACAGCAGCTGCCTGCTACTCTGGGGGGAAGCCCCTGGTAAGGAAAAAAGTGAAGGGTTAGGATTCCTCCCTGTAAGCAATTTGTTTTCCATTAATACTGCAGAACACAAGGCACGCTCACCTCATACATCGGTTCTTCATGCTTTAGGCACTATAAGCACAAGGGAAATGTTCACTCACTGTCCCTCTCAAGGCTACTCCAGTTTGTCACTGTGTCAGGTGGATTTCCAAGGGGTGACTCTGCAGGATGCCGATGCCAGCGGCACTGACAGGACACAGCAGAGCTGTGGGCTGACACTGAGGGCGTCCAGCTGTCGTATCCCTCTTGAAAAACTTCTTACAGAAATAAAAAGCAAACAACCGATAGTGTTAACAAACAGGGTAAAAGAGTCTCTGCCCTGAACTAGATATACACTGCAAACAAACTTCTAATAATGGCACAGGTCCTTTTTTGGTTTAAAGAAGCTTGTGTTACTGTAGTTAATGCATGAACAAGATCATAGACTTGTTATTCAGCACAAAACAAGTCACCTAGAAGCTTCCATGTCCCAGGGTGTCAGCAACTGTTACTACAAAGCTTGGGTTCCTGTTTGCAGCAAACAGTCACCAAGTGAACAGCGAGGGATCCCTTCTGGAGAGTCTGAAACAGCCCCCAGGGTGTGCAAGGCAAGCAAGAGTGACGAGCTGCCACGTTGCTTTACAGAAGCTTCTTGTCACAAAACTGTCGAGATCTACTGCAGTCCACCAAACACCTCGAGGCTTTAGTCACAGGTGTTGCAGGGCTTCTTGTCCTTGTTCCATGTACGAGTCATCTCTGTGTGAATTTGACCATTCTCCAAAAGTTTCCTGGAAGTGGACATTTTTCTGTGACGCCTGCATACGTTTCTTGTCACGAGAGAAGAAACTAAACCTTTCCGGGAAGGGAGGAGTAAGAGAGGGGAGGGAAAAGCAAAGAAGACTGTTTACCATCTTGAAAACACCTCAAACACCCACCCCAATACACAGCACAACGAAACACCGAGCAAAAAAATCTGTTTGCATCTGCAAATCAAGGCAGAGCAGCCTGATGGGAGTGCATGTCAGAGTGTTGTTAGGGATGAAGTCATTGCAATCTCAAGCAGTTTGGCTAAGGAAGCTTCAGATAAGCTCTAAATGCTGTTGACTCTCCAAGGTGCAGGTATCATTTAGATGTACATTCCCCCTTCCCCAGCCCTCATAACAAAGCAACACGATCCAGGTTAGTTTCTTGGCATAGGTAAAGTGGTATCTTTGGCATTAAATCTGTATATTTTACCATAAAGCAGAAATAGAAATTTTTTTAAGGGTGTCAGCAGGGAAGTTCATAACATAAGGAAATAAACCTCCACATTTTTTCAACTGTAGACATTTTGATACATAGACTTGATTCCTGCAAAAATGGATGAATAAATGCACCTATGTGCATGAGAATTTGCAGGATGAAGGCTCTAAACAAATGCACACGAGTGTTCACGTCATTTCCTGTCACACGGCTTGGGTGCTCTAAGATAATGACGTACACGAACCAACAGCCATTTAATACAGCTAAAAACTACAGCTGGAAAAATCCTTAGTGTCATGTCATTTGTATGGGATGAAGTTATTGGATTAGGCAAATTCAGTGTTCGTCGTGGTTCAGTACAAGAGGTGTTAGTGCAGTGTTTAGGCCTGCTGAGAAATGCAAAAGTTGTGGTTCCAGCTACCAAAGGAATGACTTGGCTGGGGATCCCTTTGGTCTCAGTACTGGGTGGGCTTCTGGAGGTGAAGATTGTTTTGCCTGCACTGTACCAAACGTAGCACAGTTGTGATCCAGGACAGGAACTGCTAAATGCTGCCACAGAAGGGGACTGTGCCAATGTAAACTCAGCTTTGGTGGGTGGTGGAATATTGGTCAGGGCATAAACCTGACCCTGAGTCCACCCTCACCTTCCTTGGTGTTCTCCCACCTCCAACCATCCCCTCATCTCCCTCAGCACCACAATCCCAACCCTCCCAGCTGCCTTGTGCAGACCAGGGAGTTCTACTTTCCGTGTCTCTTGTCACACAGGAGGCTGGATGATAATTACTGAGAATATTAAGAATAATTACTTGTTGATTAGAAAGTGAAATAAACCACTACACAAGTTAAATGCCAGATAACTAACACTGCCAGCAGGACCTGAACTTTTGCATTTCCTGGCTTCAAATGGGCAGCCTTAATAGTGAAATAAGTCTTTTGCACTTAATTAGCCCCATACTTTTCTACCATCTTCATCACATGAATTCACACACAAATACTGTGTATTTTCAGGGCCAGAGCCAGCTCCAGCTGATAAAAGAAGTGTTTAGCAACTGATGCTTTCTGCAGAGCACGTTTGGTCCTGGTCTGGTCAGGGTTACTGTCTGGAAGCCCACACAAAGGACTGCTGTGTTTATACAGTCAGTTTCAAATGTCAAAACTCAGTAATTTTTCACTTTATCATTAAATTAAGCAGGAGGAAAATAAGGTTGTAAATCTCTAAAGGGTTCAGCTTTTTAAATTCCTTCTGAAACAAAGAAAATGGTTATGATGCCTAGAAAATTCTCACGGAGGATGTTTGGAAAAAGCCTGTCTGTGTGGAGAGGAAGGGAATTTACTGTGTTATTTCTGTAAATATAAAGATCACTAAAGCAGCAGTTCTGATGCAAAGAGACTTTGCATTAACAATTATCAGTATGTCTTCCAGGGAGAGCCAAGAATTGGATGACAGAATTGATTATGAAGAGTTTACACTCTATTCCAAAATACATAATTAGAGACAAAATATACAGGGCATAGATAGAAAGACATGAAAGCAACAGCCTGTAATTAACACTGGAAATTAATGTAGAAATCAGCCACTCCATTCTGTAACTCTAATGATTGTAACAAATCGTTAGAAACGAGGTTCTTAAAAAGCACTGGTGAGAACTGTGAATAGCCACGCTGAGGAAGCAGAATTAACAGCTGCTGGTTAAAACTGCATATTGCACCAATTTTCCAAGGAATGCTGATTGGTTTAGCATAGCAACATTAAGGCAAAAGGTGATTAAATGTCAGTTTGAGGATGAGTGTGGAGGACTGGGATGAGTGGAGCACTGACTGGTCATTCTGACTGGCACTTTGATCCTCTGGGATCCCACAGGCAGCCATGAGAATGCAACCAGCAGTGCTTGTTACCACGGGGTCATGCAAGGGGAAACCACAGTACCAAACATTTAAAAAAAATTCCTACAAGGGACACAAGTCTTCTTATTGGCTGCAATGTGGGATCGTCTGGAATCAATCCAGCTGCTACCATGGGCATTATGGCTGTAAAGATCCTGGTCAGGAAAGTACAGACACAGAAAAGATAAGACTGGAGCAAGGGAAAGAAAAAGCATTCCATTAAAAAGAAAGAGGCAAACATGATACACGGGGTTACTTTGCATTACAACACAGGACACGTGACAGGGAGAGGGGGATCTGCATCACCCAAGACAGCTCTCCTCAGTGAAAACCTCTTGTTTAGACAAAACAGTCATTGTAACAGTTTCAATTGCTTTTGGATTTCTAAAAGATACCACTTTTCTGTTGTGAGGCAGCCTGCAACCTGTGTTGGATTTCATCAGGGTATGCCCCCTCTAGCAATGCAGAGCAGAGTGCACGTTTTTGTTCTCAGAGAGAAACAGGCACAGACACAATGAAATGAAGAATGAGAGTGTATGTTAAGAAATACAAAACAGGACTCTGCTGTGACTACTGGGTATTCTCACTGAAAACAGGGTTAGAGAGGGCCAGCATTACAGTTAAAGATTTTACAAAGGTTACAGTGGATAGGTTCAACTTAAAAACCAATATTGCAGGTAAACCCTTGAAATAACCTCCTAGGAAACTCTGTGGTTAAAGGGCCTGTGTGTCTGTTCCAAAAGACCCTGTGTTACTTCTCATGCAGGAAGATGCCAACTGCAGGCAGCTGAATGCTTTTGGGAAACCTTGCAGCTGCTCTGGCAGGAGCACTTTGGAGCTGGCTCGCAGCAAGACGGGTTCTTTGTGAGGGTTCAGCACTTTCACTGAGCATTAGACAATTCATGCAGCTTAGAGGCTGAGAGAGCCAAGTGCTCTGTGCCCAGCCAGCCCCACACACAGCTGCCAACACACCTTCATCCATACCTGGAACACCCTCTGTTTTTCTAAGGATTCTCCTCAGAGGTTCTCCCTTGTGCCAAATATTTTTTTGAACTGTGGACTAATGTCAATTAAAGATTAAGTTGAAATCACGAGAGACATTTCACTTGTGACCAAATGCAGCTCTCCCCAACTCACTAACTGCTGTTCTGAGATTAAAACTGAAAACAAATGAGCAAACACTGTTGGATCATTAGCAGCAGCCAGGATTTCTGTTTTTATGCAATGTGGCACATCCTGAGCTGCAGAACTGACAGACACACCAGCTTTTGTAGACTGCAAGAATAGGAAGAAAACTCCTGGCTGTTTGAGGCATGACATCAGTGACAAACAAGCACGTAGTCTTAAGGAGAAAACAAAAGGGTGTTTTCTGCTCCAAACAGAGGGAGCATTTTTAATCCTTGGACTTTTCCTCCTCAGTAAAGCCTCCTGGTTACATTATTTCATTAAAAGTCTGTCATGTGATGTGGGAGAGACAAATGTACAAGTCAGTCAGCCTGAGATCAGAACTCAGAGTTTGCTCCAAACGTGCCAGCCCAGAAAAAATGCTGATTTCTGTAACTTCTGTTTTCCTGTCTTTAAGGAGCTGCAGCACCAAATCACCTGAGCACACCTTGGATGGCACAGATCCATAGGGCTCATTCCCTCAGACTCTGTGTGGTGAAGGGAGAAGGGGCACATTGCACAGGCAAGGACAAAACTTCCCTTGAGAGGACACCAACAAGGTCTCCTATTTTGGTACCTCAGCTTGTCATTTAATCAGGAGGAAAAGTCTGAAAGAGGGAAAAGCAACCCCACTTTCCTCTGCAAAGGCACTCTGCATGCAGAGAGCAGCACTGCAAGTTTTCATCCCATCATTGGGTACAGAGAGTTTATGTGCCAGTGTTCCCCAGGCAGCCAGAGCTAACCTGGCAGGGATGCCAGTGAAATGGATGTTCCACTCAGCAGGCAGGGACTGCAGGTGGGGTAGGAGGGCTGTTGGGACAGGATAAAAGCTACATGTGGGTTCTTTGGTTCTCCCAGCAGTGACATTTTCTGTCTTTTTAAAGCCCATCTACAAGTACAGTGTTGACAACACAGAGAGTGGGGAGCAGGGAAAGAAAATAAAACCACGCCAGACAAATCCTACCCAGAAAGGCTGCAAGAATAAGACAAACCTGAGAACTATTACCATCCTTCAGATGACTTAGGCAGACAGTTTTATCTCCTCTTATTTAATATGATAGCTAAGTGGAGAGAGAGCAGAATGAAACCTGGGGACAGAGCATGACAGCTAAAAGAAGTAACTTCAGCTTAGGCAGAGACAAAACTCACCAACATGTGCTCTGCCTTACAACCTCTATTTACATTTTTCTGCTGCCTTTGCTTCATCAAAGGCAGCATTTCAAATCAAACATAGAAACTGCACAACACAAACTGTGTGAGCTGAATTCAGCCATTCCCTACAACAGAATAAGCTTTAAAAAGTACTAAAATAAATGTAAGAGAAAAGAGAAACTTTACAGTGGAGATCTTGTGTGACAAAGTATTATCATCATCATCACAGCTGCAGAATGAAAACTGAAGTCCAAACTCAAAGTGTCTTTTTTAGTCATGTGAGAGGAAGGTTTCTCTCAGCACAGTCTACTGAAAATAATCAACAGTGCCCTCCTGACTTCATGGTGTTTTGGGTCAGCCCAGATCTTCCAATGGAACTCTCACAGGGCTGCTGCTATTATTAAACAAGGACTGAAGGTTATGGACATGGGGACAGGATGGGAGAGCTTTTTGTATGGAAAAATGACTGTTCCCAAATCATTTATGCAGTTAAAAAAGTTCAGCTTCCGGTATCACAAAAATCTGAAGAGCTGCTATAAGGTTAGAAGACTTAATGTGCAACAAATAAATGTACAGGAGGGAGTTTCAACAGAGAAAAGGACTGGCCAGCACTGTGATTTTATATTTAAGTGATAGAGTAGTAACAGCACACCTCTGGAAGTAAGCTTAGGCTTCAACAGCAACATTAAATACTGCAGAAGAAGGTGGGGTTCTTTCAGCCAAGCCAGTGACCATCCTCTTAGCAGCAAATTTGCTCAGCAAACAGAAGGTTTCTGTGCTGCCCACAGAGTGCAAGTCAGGGTCTAAAGGCTTCAGTCAACAGGGAAATGGGCACAGTGAGGTCATGGGAAAATGATAATCCGAGACTGAAAGTTGTTCAGATCTAGGCAAAAGTTTTGGCCAAAGACAACTGTAATTTCATATCTGCCAAGTGCTCCTGCAGTGTCTCTCCCATATACAGCAGGAATGTGGTTATGTGAATTTTGAAAGTCTTTAAAATTGCCTATCCATAAGAAACACTTAGTATTTACAGACTTTATGCTTAGTAAATATGCTACTTACAGTCGTTTGATTCCAGATTCAGGTTGAGTTGAGGGTTTTGGCTGAATGATTGGTGTAGGTTGTGGGGATCTAGTTTCTTCTTCCATTTCCTCACTTGAAAGAAAGAAAAGATAATTAATGTTCTCCTCCCAAGCCATGGAAGCACTTTGAGATTTACAGATCAGTCTGAGGTAGCACTGTGCATGAAGGAATGCAAAAAAGATCTGTTCAAAACCCATTAAAATCAATTGAAGATTTTTCAGTCAACCAAGGGCCAGCACCTAGAACTGGTTGTCTGTTCAATATTTTCTTTGTGACAAGGAGAGGGAGAAGAGGAATGGATTGAATAAGGATCTAGAATTTTCATTTTAGACCCATTCTTGTCCTCATTTTTGAAGTTCAGAAGTATTAAATGTTTGTAATCTTTCTAGGATTCAGGCAAGAGCTGGGAGTTAGGGAAGGACATGACTTTTCCCAGGTTTGAGGTACTGGGTTCAAACTGAGGCCATATTCTTGCAGCCTCTTCTTTGCAGAAACCTGAGCTTGTTGGGCAGTATTTCAGAGCTCCCCTGTGTATATCATGCAACAGGAGAGGAGATCTAACCCACCTTTTGTAATATAAAAGCTCCTCTTGAAGCAAAAACACTCTGGATTTCAGTTCATTCCTCTCGTGAAGGACGTCCCGGAGCTCCTGCAAGGTGAACCTTGGCCGATTGGGATCCTTTAAATCCATTGCCATCTTCTCTGACTCAGAGAGACAATCCTCATTGTTTGGCTCTGCCTAGGAAGGGAAATGTGGGCTTTCAATTCACTCTGCAAGTGCACATTGAAGGAGTTTGAAGTATTTATCAGAACAGTTCCCAGCCTCTTCCTTTCAACACTATTAAATCCTTTTTTAAGAGAACCACAGCAATTGTAAGGAAAATAAAGTAGAAGAATTTGTTTATCATGTTGAAGATTGTCAGCAAAACCAGCTTGGGGATGTGATCACTTTGTGCCTTCCTGTGTACAGGGTGGCTGATGACACACACAGGACAGGTGAGACTGGCAGGCCTGGACACAGGATCCAACTTGAGCCACCTTACAGGTGATAAAGTGTTTTTGTGGAAAATTCCTGTGGAATCCAGACTACCAAAAAGTGCAGTTTTTGATAAATTAGTTTAAGGAATTCATCCATTTAACAAATGGAGTAAATAAAACATCAGCTTTTTGTATAAACACTGAAAAAATGGCATAGCAAAGGTCATGCAGTTTGTCCCAGCTCCTCCCACAAAGAGGTGGCTCCTTAGGATGTAAACATAGAAAGTGGAGATTCAAGTTTATATCCCCCTAATGCCTCCATTAAAAAACAGGAATGGTGTTAGCACCAGATACAGCTACAAAGTGGAAGAAAACTGCAGATGAGGTGTTTATACACGTGTATCCTTGTCTCTTCTTTTCCTCTAAGAGTGCCCTGGAAGCCTGGAGGAATTTTATCTTCCACCACCCAGTCTCTGTGGCTCCCAACAAGCCAGAATTTGCTTTCTAGTTATGTGTCTTGATTCCCAGGCCTATAGGGATGTTTCCTGACACCCAGGTAGAATTTTGTGCTTGCTCAGAACTCTGTGGCACAAACTGCTTGTGAAAACATAGTCTGTGTATCACAGCATGCAGAAGACCATTGCTCAGATCCTCTGCTTTTGTTCCACTCAGTGGCTGCACACAGATAATGAGAAATCACAACATTCTGGGAAGAGTACTTGGAATGGAGATGCTCAAAAGCAGCTCCAAGCCTTTGGAGGTCTGCAGGATTTATAGCAATACAAGTAAATGCAGGACACACTGTTGCAGCAAAATACATTTGAAATGTAGCAAAGTCCATTTGAAATATGATACTTTTTGCAAGGACTGATAGAGGCCAGCACATGAAATCACAGCTGCCAGCAGCCAGATCAGCCACACACCCTCCTGGGAGGATGCAGACATCAGTGTCTCCAACCTCCAGTGTGGCACTGATGCCTCACTGGGATACAAGCTGGAAATTTGAGGAGTTAAGTAGTGAAATTCCTACACAGTCCATTTTTTTGTAATCCTGATCCTGCCCCCTTTTAAGCTCCTGTGTTTGTGAAAGAGTTTTGCCATCTGCTGATAGGCTGGTTCAGGCTGAACTTGGCCAAGGTTGGTGCAATCTGGATTTCCAGGGCAGGGTTGCAGTCCCTGCCCTGCAGGGAGTGATGCTCACTTGGGCACTGTTTGATCACCCCTTCCATCAAACACATTCCTTTGCACAGACTACATGGAATGAAGATTGATGCAACCTAACAAGAGGTTCAAAGGCAATTACCCAAACACTTTTCCTCCTCTTCACCCCCTAGATAAGGGTGTGAGCTGATGCTCCTACTTCTGAGTGTGTATCTGCCCCACATCTTTGCCCAAATAAGCTGTTTTTGTTAGAACTGGCTCAAATCAGCAGAGACTGAGCAGCCTGTACCCAATGCAAATGTCCTTGGCTGAAGCCAACAAGCAGTGTCCATTCCAGAGCCTGCAGCTATTCCAGCTTTGTGCTTGCCACTGCAATTCCTGTCTAACCACCATCCTGGCAAGGGGAGCAGGAATGGCTCTAATTAGAAGAGGCGCCATTGCCATGGAACTGATGAGTTAGAGAGAGGTGAAGAATGCATCCTTTCTCTCCAGACACTGAGGACACTTTCACTCCTCCTGGCTCCAGGCCTGGGCTCCCCAGCCCCATTTACAGAGCTGGGTGTCCTGGCTGAATTAACAGCAATGAAATAATCCTTTTCTTCATTAATACAGCGCTTGCCCAGTTCAGCAGTGACATGTTAACACAACACTGGCTGTCACATTTCTAGGGGACCAAGGTACCCCATCAGCCCTTGCCTCTGCTTTTTGATGTATATTCCTACCTACTGCCAGTGAAATGGATGTTCCACTCTCTGCTGCAGTTGACTGACCATTTACAACATGGAGCTCTCACCAGTGCATCCAGCTGAACACCTCTGTGTGACAGAGTTCCTCTAAGTTCTTAAATATCATGATACCCCTATTCCGTTTCTTACTCTTCTATGAGCATCATTAGGAGAGGGAAATGCAGCACATTTGCTTTAGGAAGAAAAAAATAATGTCATATGCACAAAGGAAAATATTAGGAACCGTAAAGAGGACCAAGAGATCAACAGATCAGTGCATCTTTTTCTCAGGAAGCTCCCCTCAGTTTGCATTCCTGCTGCTCTGATCTCAGCCCCAGCTCCATTTGCAGGCTGTCACTTTGCCTGTTCTGCAGGAACCCGGCTCTGCCAGCGGTAACATTTGCTTTTCATGAACATCTGTGCTCATAACACTTCACTGCACAAATTCTAATAGGAAGCAAAAGCAGAAATAAGGCCAAAATTGGTTCCTCTAAAAAGTGCCTTGAAATATTTATATGTTGGTTTGGTAGCAGTAAACCTGACTGATCCAAAGTGCCACAAGCACTGCACAGACCAGAGTGCAGAGTTCTGCCCTGACTCCAGGATTGCTTCTGGCACAACTCTGTTCCACTGTGGTTCACATGCCACCACCACCATCATGCACCCCTGGGACACCTCAGGTCTTGAATATTTGCAGATCTGGCAAAGCTGAAGCTACTGTTGGCTGTGTGTCTATGGAAAATCCAGACTCTTTAAGGAATCACTTTTCTTTTGGTGGAAGGGGTAGATGTGTACAAATAAAATGAAGCCAACATGCTAACAAGAGGCTGTCTGCCTCCAATACCAACTAACAGCTGATACTCCTGAGATTATCCAAAGAGGTACTTGGTATGAAGTCCAAAGCTTTTTAAAAGGCTGTTTAAAAAGAGACTCAAAGTGCCTCTTACCTTTACTTCCTCCCCGTTTTGGCTGTCCTGGCTGTCCTCACCCTGCAGTTTTTCTCTGAGCTTGCCCAGCTCTGCTCTCAGGGTGCCCATCTCCTGCTCCTTGGTTTGCAGATAAGCTTCCAACTCCACCTTCTGCTCGATGAGCGCCTTCCCCTGCGCCTCCACCACCGTGATGCGGTGCCTCAGGTCGTGGTTGATTTTCATTAACCTGTTCTGCTGCTGCTGCAGCTGCAAAGCATCAAAGCAATAGGTCACTGGCCATTCAGCCACCAGCTGAATGGCCCAGTCCCAAACATCATGGTAAAGTACTGGGTTCCTGTTGAATTTAATCTGAAGAATTCCCCCCTCCTTGCTCTCAGATTAGTTTTTTAATATCTAATTATCTACGACTGTTTCAGTCACCCAAATTTAATTGATTTCTAGAGTAAATTCCCCTAGCACACAGAATTTTTCAGCTAAAAGCAAATCCATCACTTCTGATATTTCATAAAAGCCAAGTTCAAGGATAGGGTGGCTTATGGGATTCTGAATCAAATCCTAACCCAGAGGAAAAGAAAGACAAGGCAGAGGAATCCTTAATATTCAGATTATAAATACTTTGCTTTGAGCTCTGAGGCTCTCTCCTAAGGCAGGATGTGACCTGCTGGGTGTGTATGGACAGCCCCAACTTGAAAGGCTGTGGCACCTGCCAGAGGCACTTGGGCAGAGCAGAGATCACCCAGGCCTGACCCTACTAGGAAAGTCCCATGGCCTAAGGACGTGAGGCAGTGTGAGGATGGAAAGCAAAATATGGGTAAGGAGGTCATTCCTCCTGACACAGAAAGTGCCAAGACATCATGTCACAGCAGAGTCTGTGATTCATCTAAGACTAAGCCCAGAGCAGAAGGTCACTGCTGCCAGAAGTGGTCTGGGCTGAGCAGTGCCCTTCCCATGCAGAGGTGATCCACACTGCATCCCTGCTCCGGGAGTGCACTGAAGCCTCTGGTTTGGACTCCACATCTCTGCTGGACACTTCAGTTGCAGGAGTAATAATTTGACATTGTTTACACTTTCTACATTAACTTCAAACTCAAAACCGGGCTATGGAAGCAGGGGTGTGAAAGAAGAGAATAGGAAGACCAAGAGCCACTTACAGCCTCTACATCCTCATTTTTCAGTCCGAGTTCCCGGTCCTTTGCTCTGATTTCATCCCTCTGTTTATCTACCACTTCCTTCAGCTTCTTCATGACTTGCCGCTCTCTCTCTGACATCCCTGGTTAAAAAATGAACACAGAAAACAAACTAAGGACAGTCAGGAGCTGCTGAGGCTGAGAACAGTAACAGTGTGAAATATTTAAGTAAAGACTCTGGAATTTGACTGCTGGTAGAATTAAGGAGATGCTTTAGAGGTTACTTCAAGGGTAACAGAGAACACAGATGACAGAATCCACTTCCTAAAGCCACTGCACAGAAACTCCTTAAAAAAGGAACTGACAGTCCTCAGAAACATTTATAACAGTGGAGTGACACTGCTGCATCTTGCTGCCTCAGTAGTTTTACATCAATGGCCGTGCTGTGCCCCAGGGAGCTTGGTTATCTGTGTGATAATCTGAGGAATCAGCTGGCCAAGGCCTTGTAAAAATTGTAAAAAAGATGGTCTGGCTCTTCAGCAAGATGTAAACAACGTATCACTGTTGTGGACTGCATCTGGATCCAAACCAGCTGAGGAGCACTGGACTAGATTAATTTTTTGTGAAATCCAGTTTCCTGTTAGGTGAGAAGATGAAGCAGGGCCTTCAGAGGGTACTCCCATCCTGAATCCAGAACCAAAATTTAGTCTGAATTATGGTCACGTATTCTCTCCTCATGTTGTGCCACCCTTTCCCCATCCTATTGTGTGGCAATTCATATTTAGAATAATTGTACTTGAGAGAAAAATACTACGTGGCATTTCACTGAAATGAGTTTGGAACATTGCCAAGAATCCAACTGATCCTGTCTGAAAATAAATAAAGGGTTAGATTAACCTTAAATCTGACCCATGAATCCATAGGAAATGTCATAAACCACAAAACAGGAAGCATTCTTGCATTTGCCATTGCAGAGATAATTTGGATGTGGCACTACACTGATGGGCTCTTCAGAGCAGACCCAGACCAGAGGGTTTAACTTGGTGAGAGATGAATCCCCTGTGCTGGCTCTCCCTGAGAACAGCACAAAGATGTGCAGTGTGGTGCTCCTGCACTATCCCATGAAATCACATTGCACAACATCCTTGAAGATGAAAACCCTATGATCAGGGCAGTGTGTGGCTGCTCTGGCCACAGTCCAGCCCAAGCAGGAGCTCAAGTCAGGGTCTGCTGCTGATTCTATTACCTTTGGCAAAGCATTTCATTGTGTGGGTCTTCAGCTTCTTCCATGTACGAACTGCGTGTGGTGATAATTCACTCCCCACTCTGAGGTGACTGGAAAGCCACTTCCTTTTTAAATATATTAAAGCAGCTCCCACATCAGAAATATGCTCTGCATGCATCAAATGTATCCAGCCAGGCAAGGCTCTATTTTCTAGCATCAGCTCAGACTTTCTGCTTTTGTTCTTCCCTCATCAGAGAAATCAGAGTTGCTCCCACAAGAGAATTTGGCTGCATATCTATAGGAACTCCAGCTCACAGGTCAGCTACAGCATGAACTGATGGATGATACAGTAGAGCAGGACAAACCTCAGAGAAGGAGAGAGAAAGGGAGTAACTGATGGATGTGAACTCCTGCAGCAGCTGTGGGCTCCCACAAGGCATGGGAAGAGTACCAGAGCAAAGAGGGGAACAGCAGCTCCAGTCCTCAGTGCTAAAGGACCAGAGCTGTGGCACTGCAGGGAACAGGGAACTGCTCTGCTGGGAAAAGGACTGGTGGTCATGGCTGGCCAGGAATTTGGTTCACAGGATGTGTTCCTGTCAAACCCCAGAAAAGAACTGTCAGTGACATGGTGTTCACATTCTAGTGTTACATTCTCATCTCTTTTAGTTCTGTGGTACATTTGCCTGCTCTATTTATGGACCCTGGTCCTTATCAGCTTTGTGCTCTGGGTTCTAGTTCTTCACAGGATAATTTTAATTCTTTGCTGTGGTACCAGCTCATACCCACCAGGCAGGACACAGACATAGACACAAACTGCTACTTAACTTTTCTAAAAGATCCACATTCCCCTCTCACAACAGAGGCCTGGTACATCTCTGCATCCACAAACCTCACTGCAGGTCCCTGGATCCACCCACTGCAGCCAGTCTCAGGGCTGGAGCTTGAAACATCAGCTGTATTTAAAAACAAAAGAATCCAAAACTTTGCCTTGAAGCAGAGAGACTGCAGTGAAACTTTAGACTGGTGGTTTCACCCAGAAGGAGGTAGGACTAGTGAATGGAGCTGTATCCATTAGTACTTGTGAGATGCTTTGAGATCTCTAGATAGCAGGTGCTATTTAAAGAAAAAGTACCATTCAGTGCTGACTACTTTTCCTCCCACTGCGCTCATTTTTCTCCCTAACATTTGGTGAACCTAAAAGGCTTCAATTGTGTGCAGAGATCACTACAATTTTTATTTCACGAAGGAGAGAAAAGGAAAGGTGGGGAGTATTTGTGGAACAGTCACATCTCCTTCCATTTCCTCAGGCACTGGGAAAGAGGAGAGGGAAATCACTAAGTGCCCTAAATGTAAAATAATTATCTCAGAATGGTTCAAACTCTAATAACTGCAAGATCTTAAATGGCACACCCAGTCAGCTTCCCCAGGCACATCCTATGAGCAGCTTCCTGTGGATTGCTGTGATCACAGCATTGTTCCAGCAAGAGAAAGGAAAGCAGCTGGGAGGACACCAAAGAAAGAAAGAAAAGAAACTGGAAAAAAATTAGCATTCTTGATGTTTAGGGATCTGTTCAGTGTCCACACAACATCTATCACTACAGGCCAAAGTGGCAGGCAGAGCTGTGGCACTGTACCATTATCTAAATACTCAGAACAAGTTCAACTCCACTTTGGAAGGGAACTGTCCTGCAGGACAGGAGGGTCAAAGAAAAGCTGCCATCCTGCTGCCTGTCCCTTACCACAGCCAGGCTGAGCCAGCAGCTCCCACTGCAGTGACACAGCAGCCTGCTCGGCCTGTTTGACACACTTGGGCCAGGTTTGCATCTGGCATTTTCCTAGGATGTTCCAATCTGTCAGCACCACCAAGCAGTGCTCAGTTTGAGCTTGGGAGGAGTCGCATTAATGGGTGTTACAGACTCATCTTTCACCCCTCCTGTGTGTTTTGTGTTCTGCCACAGGTCCTTTCACATGAACCCTGCTCTGCTCAGACTGCACAGAACACTCCTGTTTGCATAGCACTGCCTCTGCCTCTCCCATGAACACTTCATCACGCTCCAATGAGGCTCTGAGAATTAATTGGCAGGATTGAATCTCAAGGTCTTGCACACCCAAATCAGTGGCCTCTGTTGCCTGTGCTAAAATAACTCCTCTAACAGTCTGGTGAGTAAGCAGGGAGCTGCTGATCCCCGGGGCCAGGGCTGAGGGGAGACATGATCACAGTACTAAACCATGCTGAGATAGGAGCATGCAGGCTGGTCAAAATCAGCCCAGCTAATACAGTATTTAGCATGAAAAGCTGCTTCTCTGGACTCTAATCAGATCAAAGGATGGAGACTGAAAAAGAGCAGCACTGCTTTTTGACACTATCCAAACACATAATTAGAGACAAATCTATCCCTGCTCATTAATGACAAAACTTCCTAAAAAGAAAACAATTGGGTTTGATAGAATAGATCCCAGTAATAAAATGGGGTTGATATAAATTGTTATGATTTAACTTAAACTGATTATTTTGGCTAAAGAATATCAGAAATCCCAGCTTCTAAACTCTGGAATGGGTTTATGGGTTTTGTTTGTGTTGTTATACTTTGGTAGACACAGTAAAAATAACATGAAAAGCACGTCTGGCATTTGCTTGGCTGGCTGGATGTGAGGAGTATGGCTATATTTAAATGCAAGCACATGAGCTGCAGTGAGCTAGATAGCCACTGAAAGGGGAAAAAAAAAGAAAAAAAGAAAACAAAGGGGAAGTCTGGTTCTTTATAACATGATGTCAGTCTTCATAGCCCATGACTCATCGCTACCATTGTGAATTTTGCATGGAGTTTGTAAGCCTGATGTCGAGCTGCTTCTTTGCCACTAATTGACTCCTAAATTGAAAGAGTCGCTTGCATTTGTTTAAAAAGTATCTTGAGAGGTTTAACAATTTTCACTTTTTAAAGGTTTCCTTCTGCCCCAGAGCAAGTGAGCAGCACTGAGCCTCAGGGAGAGAGCAAGTGCAACCTCTGCAGTGTTGGACAGAGTTTCATCCACCTACAGCCAGCCCCCATTTAATTCCAGCCTCCAGAGTCTGCAAAAGGATATCCCTTCATTCCTAATGCTTTTTGGAGAGCTGTGCTGGCTCAGCTGTGTGCTCTGCTGTCAGACTGGTCAGTCACTTTGCACACTCCACTCAGGACATCACGAAATGGACTTGGGATCTCACAGCCTCAAGTTCTCTGCTGGGAATTCTGGAGCAAACAGATATCTGTTCCTCTGCTCCTGGGAAAGAGCTGTTGGCTGAGCTGTGGGTCAGGGCTGAGGCTGGCAATTGTTCCAGCTGTTGCAGAGAAATCTACCTGTACTTGCAGGTATGTTCATTCTGCCTCAAGAAAGAAGTCACCCACAAATGGATTGTTCCAGCTTTTAGGATTCATCCACTCCCTGGCCTATAAATGTCCTCACTTATTCTCAATTGGCTATAAATCCCAAAAAAGGCAGGTAAATCAAGTAAAACCAGCATCTCCATATGGGGGACTGATACAATTCAGACAAAGAAATCTTGATGTGCTACTTTACAGTTATCCTGAACAGATACACAGTTGCCCTTTTTTTTGTGCATAATGGTGTGAAATAAACACCTGAACGGATTATTCTGTTTGTATTAAAAAATGTAAGGAGGGCTTAAGAATGTTTTTGGCAAAATGAGAACTAAAACAAGTGATAGACCAAAAAGTGTGTCCAGACTTCACTTCCAGAGATGCTTCTCAGCCAAACAAAAAGTTGTTCAGGCTTTTCTTTCCCTTGTCCCTCCACCTCTTATCATGTCTTCAGTGTCATCATGTATTCAGAGATCACCTATTCAGGCAAAAAACCAAATAAACAAACAAACAAACAAACAAACAAACAAACAAACAAACCTACAAAACCCAGATCTGTATTAATCTACAGGAAAAAACCCCACCAGAATATCCAGTCAAAATATTTTGATAAAGTATTGCTTTTTGTAACAAAGCAAGTACTGAATTTAAAGTATCAAACTTGCCTTCATGCTTCTGAAATTCCTCTTCTGTGAAATTAATGTCTTTGTGAGACAAGTTTGTCATCAGTTGTTTATTCTCCTCCTGCAGCTGTGCAATTTGGGTAAGAAGGTCCTGTGCTTCCCCTCTCCAGACATCCTCCACCAGTTCTAATTCCTATAGGGTAGATCAGGACAACACATTTATATTTTTAAACAAATTAAGAATCTTTTGACTGGACTATTTACAGATCAAACTAGTAACGATCCCAGTATGATTGTTATGGAAAGCAATTAAATGAGACTACTTTGAGTTTCTTAGAAGACATCTGCTTTTCTAATGCCACCAGCAGGAAAGCAGCCATCACACTCCCCTTTTGCTGTGTGCTGAATGTAAATACCTGAGGGGAGCATTCCTGATGCGAACATTTTTGAAGTGTGAAGGCTCCTTACGCCTTGCTTTGCTGAGTGCCAGATTAAGGGGGCTGCTGAGTCAGCCAAATAACCAGGCACCGATTCCCTGCTGCATCCCAGCAGCAGCTGCAGAGCTGCCAGAAATGCCCCCAGACCATCCCCCAGCGAGGGCCAGGGAGCCAGGCTGGGACGTGCTCGTTCTGACAGAACAGCGTGTGCAGTCTAAAGACTTAACTTTATGCAGACTTAACTATTAAAAAGGAAAGAAAATGTCATTAATCACCTATATTACTTGAAACTCTATCTTTTTCCCCGTTAGGAAACACGAGTGTAACTTGGTGAGTGTGTGATCCAGTGCAGCAAAGCCAGGGCTCCTGCTCCACATGCTAAACACAAGGCCAAACCATGCTGCTTCCTATGGAAATTGTTCTCTTGGAATGTCCTGAGTGGTGGCTGTGTTAGAGGCAGTGAGGCCAGTCAAAACAGCTCCCATTTGTCAGGACACTGTGTCAGGAGCAGCTGTCAGCAAGCCTCATAAAGGTCAAATTAGGACAAAAAGTATAGAGTCCTCATGGAAAACAGTTGTATTTAGAGCTTTGCTTGTTCCAAAAGCTTCTCTATATGGCTTACTTCTGCAGTGGGGGGCATTCCCTGCTCCATTTTCACGTATGTTCTTCAAACAAAAAGCTGCATGCAAATTCCTGGAGCCAGGCTGAGTCACTGCTGACTTTCACGTCCATGCACATGCCCCTTTCCTACCTAACAACAAAACACATTCAGACAACAACCCAGCCAAGCACAGCTCGAGGCTAAAATAAGCTCTGTTCAGAGATTAAAGGATAGCTCTCTGCTTTGAATGTATCCTCTGATAATGGGAAATCATGTTCCTGGTGACTTTTGGGTCCAAAAGCTATTTTATTCCAGCATTTATTACTGTATTGCTGCTAAAAATTTTGCAGAAAACATTATATGGCAAAGAAAAATAAGTAAAAAATGTGTGGTAAGCTATGCAGACTTAACTATTAAAAAGGAAAGAAAATGTCATTAATCACCTATATTACTTGAAACTCTTTATCTTGAGAGAAAAGTAGTTCTGTAATTAATTTGATATTGCCAAATACCTGGACTATTTACAGTAATGCTGCCTGTTACAACTCTGCCAAAATAACGCAGTGACCTATATTAGCAGTAAACCAGCACATTCATCACTTACAAACATACTGATAAAACCAAAACAGAATGCACACAAACCCCCAAACTATCTAAACTTATATCACTTATGTGTGGCTGCACTGTAAACACACAACCATCCTAAGGTTTGCCCAGGCAAACTTATTTATTGCTCTTGAAGAGCCCAATGAATTGGAGCAGAAATGAACTTCTGAATCCTCATTAATGGAAGTACCAGACAGAGAAGGCACATCCGTGGCCACTCAGTGCCAGCCAGCTCAGGAAGCCTCAGTGGGTGCTGAGCCAGGTTTACAGGCAAAACAAATTTACACTTAAAGTTTAAGTGCTGAAACTCATAAACTGATGCTTGCAAGGACCACTAGAAGCTTTTCTGGGTGGTTTTGGAAGCTTTAGGGTCAGTCAGCTTCTCAGTCTCTGACTTTTTCTGCTTATCAGCATGTGTCTGTGAAAGAGTCTTCAAACCCTTGCACTGGAACAGAGATGTGAGACCACAGTTCTGTAGGGACCTGGTGCACTGGGAATCAACTTGGTTAAAAAATAAAAACAGGTATGTATCATGTACTTTATTTTCCTGTTAAAATCTGTTTACACTTAAGTAGACTGTTTAAACACTCCCTGAGCCACTTCATGACAGAGCAGAGGTGCTTGA
Organism: Climacteris rufus; assembly: GCA_013398175.1. Classification (NCBI taxonomy): domain Eukaryota; kingdom Metazoa; phylum Chordata; class Aves; order Passeriformes; family Climacteridae; genus Climacteris; species Climacteris rufus. The sequence continues at coordinate 37,385 of VZRZ01002444.1, forward strand.
CTGGCAAGGGAGATCAGCTGACACGTTTAGGAAACTTTTTAACACTTTGAAGAACTTCACAAACATCCACACAGAACAACTTGTACAGTGACACTGGGTCAGTTCAGTATCCTCTTCACTCTGCAGCATTTGGTTTATATCCAACATACTTGTTTCTATTCTCTAGACCTTCGTACTTCATACTCTTGAGACTTAGCAAGGCTTTGTACATTAAAGCTCTTTTACCATCCTTTTCAGAGATATTGCCCTGAGACTTCCTTTGCAAAATGTTGCAGGGTTTATCCTGGATTTATCCTGGGTGAAAGTCCTCTAGCTGACTCTTTTTAAAATATAAAACCGGGATTTATTTAAACTAAAGCCAAACCTTGAAGTTTGGGGTCTCTCTTCCATAAATCCTCTGTCTCCTGTTTATCCTGATTCTGTGTGTGGAAGCAGGAATGGCATGAGGCAGCAGTGATGATTTAGCACAGATATTTACTAGAAGAACCATTTCATAAATCAGTTATCTGGATAGTTTAAAGAGTGGATCTGCCACTTTTACTGTGGTACCTGGAGCGTGCTGTCCTGCCATAAGAGGCTAACAGGATATGGAAAATGCTCTCTACCTCTGGCTTTTATGGGAATGGGACCAGGAAACACTACAACCACTTCAAATCAAGCCAAGAGATGTCTTGCCATCGGAGCATGGAGCAGCAATGTGGGAGAGTGCCCTTCCCTACTCTTCAGCTCTAACACTGCTCCGAAATCACTTGGTCCTCCATCCCTCTCCTATGACTTGTCTAACCCGAAGTGTGCGCCAGGAAAACTAGACTGCTAAATCATTCCCAGCTCCGGAGAGGAAAGTGTATTCTTGTCAGTGACCTTTCCCGGCCTAGCAGGAAGCAGCACTATCCTCTGGTCAGGAGAGGGGATGGAGCAGGAGCCCTAAGTGGGGAGACACAGGGGAAGGAAATGCAGTGACTGGGAAAGGGGTGGAGAAAGGGAAGAAGGGAGGAAACTTCCAGGAGGGCAGGAAACAAAAAACAACAACACGCCCAAACCCTCGGCGACGCTAAGGCAGCATCCGCGCAGAGCCCGTGAGCCCGCCCGGGCTGTACCGCACGCGTGCCCCGCCCGCTCCCACGGCTCCGCGGCATCCCGGCCCGCAGCCCGGCCTCCCTCTTTGTTTTCCCGGCGGGAGAACGGCGGCGGGGGGAGCCGGGGCCCGGCTTCACCCCGAGCGGCTGCGGCAGGCGGGGGCAGCCCTGCCCCGCCGCGTCCCCCCGCTCCCCGCCCGCACCTTCTGGTGCTTCCTCTCCTTCTCGATGCGGTCCATCCTCTCCAGGCGCAGGCGGTCGAGCTCCAAGCGCAGCTCCTCCATCTCGGGGTTGATGTGGTTGCGGCTCACCAGCACCTCCAGGATCTCCAGCACCCGCACCACCTTGGGCATGAGGCGGGCGATGGCCTCGCAGCCGTGCTGATCGATCACTCGCTCAAACTCCTGCCCCACGGCCGAGGCGATGTCGTACACGTCCATGACCGTCAGCTCCGCCGCGTTCTTCTCC
>VZRZ01002444.1:42314-66671 GCA_013398175.1 Climacteris rufus
GCCGCCCGCCGGGGTTTGGGATGGTCCGGAGCGGGGTCGGGGCCGCCCGCCGGGGTTTGGGATGGTCCGGAGCGGGGTCAGGGCCGCCCGCCGGGGCTCGGGGCGGACCCGCCGCGCTGCGGGGTCTCCGGGAGATCCCAGGGCCCGGCGTGGGCGGCTCGGGCGGGATCAGGTGCTCGTGCTGGGTGTCGCCCCTGCCGCTGCTGCGCGGGCCTGTCCTGCTCGAGCTGTGCACCTTCCCTTGGGATTTTCATCCTTGTTTCGCTCGGTGTAGCTTCATCATAGTAAATTATTTGGCGGGAACAATGACCAGGGTCGCTCTCTGGAATCAGGTGTTGCCTGCTGAGAGCAGCGTGCTTCCCCTTGAATCGAAAGGTGTTGTCTTTCATCAGGGTGGTTGCCATCGGCAAAGTTGTAAGTGAATCCTTACCGTCAAGGAGAGATCAAATCAGTAGGAGAATAGTGAGTAAGAATTGCTTTTGTCGTGATGTAGAATAGAGAGGTGTTTGTTTGGGATATCATCAACATGAAAGTTATCGCTCAGAGTCCTGTAACAGTTTGAAATTATACAGGACAGAATCTGGAAGCTGTGAGAGCCCCCTTCACGCGTGGAAGGTGAGCAGCAGTCTGGCCTGGTGGGATGGACATTTAGGATCACAGTGACCCTGAGAGCTCAGAGCTCAGGTCTTTTGGCCTTTTGAAATGGTAACTGCAAACAAATGCCCAACTGTGTGTCTAAAGTCGATCGGAGAATGTCTTTTTTTCCTTTTTGTTTTCCTTCAGACATCACAGATAAGGTGTCCCCTGCAGTTGTTAATTTGACAATCAGCCAGGGTTTGTGGTTTACTTGTTCTTGAGTGCTCCTTATCTCAACCACGGGAGGCCAGTGAGAGAGGCTTTTGTATGACTTTCTTTACCCAGAAGTTTGTGGGGTTTTTTTAAAAAAGATTTCTGTGCAGAAACCTGCACCACTGAGTTGTGGGAGGGAAAGACTGAAGCGTGCCAAAACCAGCCAGATTACAGCTGGTGTTGGTGCCTGTGAGTGGCTGACTGCAGAGCTTGCTTGCAGCTCTGTAATGCTGCATTTTAAACCTCTGTGTTTGAAATAAAATGTGTGATCCTCTTGTTTTCCCCACGCAGATTACAGGGCCCGATAACAAAGGGATTTATAAAGGCGATCGAGAGTCCAGTGGAAAATACACCTTTGCTGCCCACATGGATGGAACTTACAAGTTTTGCTTTAGCAACAGGATGTCCACCATGACTCCCAAGATAGTGATGTTCACTATCGATATCGGGGAAGCTCCAAAGGGGCAGGACATGGAGACAGAAGGTGAGGAAGAGTCCTGGAAGGAAATCAGCTCCAGCCTGGGAGCTTTTCCCCACGTGCATGACTTGTGAACTTGAGTAGGGCTCTCAGGATTCCCGTTCCTTCAGGTGTAATTAGCTGTTCTCTTGCACAGCTAAAGTGGATGTGGATGTTTTTAGACCTCGTTACACAATTTAATGCAAAATCACCAGAGAATCCCTTGGCCATCTGCAGAAACTAATGCTTCCATCCTTTAGTCCTTCATCAGTGTCATCCTCTGATCTCTAGTTGGCTCAGCAGTAGCCTTCTACATGCCTTAGTTGATAAATGTGCTAATATAAAACTCCTCCCGTAGCCGTGTAAATGACTGTTGTATCTGCAGCCTTTTGTCCTGTACCTGTGTTCATCTCTTACACTTTTCTCTAGGTGGTGGAGATACCTGGGATGGTATGTGGACTGCTTTTTGAAAGCTCCTTAGCATCTTGTCTCTGGCACATGTTCATTCACTAACAGCTAACTTGGCTTTTTCTCTGTAACATTGGTTTGTAGCATGAGAATGTCTTTTTAATAAACTACCCAAAAGGTCTGATTCTGAGCAATGCTGAGCACCTGCAGGCTCCCATGGCAGGTTTATACCCTGAGCAGCTCTTGGGATCAGGTCCTTGCACTGTCCATGGCAGTTTGGCCTCAGGTGGTTGTTCATGGCTGACAGAAGATTTAATCAGGATTTAGGTGAAATTGAACTAAAACACTGAACATCTAAGAATGCTGGATATTTTTGGCAGTGTTTGCTTTCCATTGCTAAAGGGGATGTTGAGTAATCAAGAGCTTTTGGAAGCAATAAGCTGCTCATAGGTTATGAATTATTACTGATGCATCAGGGGAAAAACTCAAACTTGTCATTTGCTGTAAAAAATAAATGAATGTATTGCGTAGCAAGTTATAAAGTTTACTTAGAAATCACTAACTGTAGTTAGAAAGGCAACAGATTCTTGTTTTCTATTTTAGAAAGTAAATAACTGTGGGCATTGAGTGCTTGATGTCACTTGAAAAGTAACATGTTCCTAACTTTTGATTTTTTTTTTTAAGACTCACTCAAATTTTTTATTGAGTCTGCATATGTCTGTTGTAAAGAATGTTAGTGCAGCCTTAAATTTTTAAGGCAATTTTTATAAGTGAATTTTTGAGTGCTTTTAGACAATCCCTGTAACTTTAATGTCTTCTCTTACTAAAAAACTACACTTACTGCAATGACCAGCTGGCCATGACAATAAGGGATTTAGGATATTAGCAAAGTGAGTGTGGTTTGCACAATTATTTAGATTTTAATTGTAACTTGTATGATTGTTATTCTCTGGTCCTCTTTTTTTGACTATTCCCCACAAGGTGTGTGTTTTGATAGCTTTATTTTCAGACTGTGATCTGAAATACTTAATTTGCAAATAAAGCTGCAGTAAGGTAGCTTCCAAGTCAAGGATGTTTCTCCAAAGGGAAATGTGTTGGGTTTTGTGACGTTTTAAGAGAGCTGATTGCCCAGGGCATGTCTGTGGAATGATACCTCTACTTGGTGCTAGAAAACTTTGCAAATGACTTGCCTAATTTATAAAGTTCTTTGAGCGTGGATGTATTAAAAATGCCCTGTGGCTGACAGGCAAATCACTAAATCTTAGATCTCTGAACCTTCCATTTGCTGAACTGCCTCAAGCTGGTTTTGAGTTACTGGTTTGGCATTTTCCTCCTCTCCTTTCACAACACAGCAGAAGTGAAGCCTGTGCAGGGCCCCTGGGCTTTGTGCCCTCTGAATGCTGGGCTTCAGCTAAACCTGAAGATCACAGGATGTGATTTGTTGCTTCAGAAAGTGATCTCATTTGCCAGCATCATGATCTTGAGCTCAATTCTCAGTCGTTCTATTTTTGCAAGCTTAACAACTGGGAGAAGCTGTCATGTTAAGATAATTTGCTTGGAATAAATTGGATGATATTGGCAACATAGATATTAGTGTGTGGTATTGATCTCATGTGTCCTTCCATTCTATTTTTCTGGAAAAGTATGTGCACATTGGAAATACGTGGTCTGTACCTAAATTGAAAGTGTACATTGTGTGTCTGCTCCTGTTTGGATGTGGAGAAATGACATATTAGGGAAAGTGGTGCTACAAAAACTAAACTTTGCTGTAAGGGTAGAAAGTTTTCAGCTGTACAGGCTGCATTTGTCAGAACTGCAGCAGCAGGAAATTATGTTTAACTGTTTATAAATATGTTCAAATTGTTTTTTGAGTCATTAACAGATTTTCTGATGCTTCTGAAATTATTCTGCAGCTCATCAGAACAAGCTAGAAGAGATGATCAATGAGTTAGCAGTGGCCATGACAGCTGTAAAGCATGAACAGGAGTACATGGAAGTCCGTGAAAGAATACATAGAGCAAGTATGTGTCTGACTTCATCAATGCCCCTCTCCAGTGACCTTGTACATGGTGATTTAAATGAGTCCATGAAAGCTATTCCAGGTTACTTAAAGAATAATAATTTCAATTCTGAAGGGCCTGCCCATAGAGTAAAGAATGTAGGTGTTGCTTGCAGTCATCTTTAAATTGGCTTCCTCTCAAGTATTGAGGGTTGTTATGCAAAATAACATTTGTTTAAGTGGTGTAAATTCTGTTGCTTGAAAGGTGTATTCTTGGAGATACCAGAGATGATATTACCTAATCTATATGTACAAGGGCAGGTAGGGACAGGACAAGGGGGGATGTTTTAAACTGAAAGAGAGGAGGTTTAAATTAGATACTCAGAAGAAATTCCTCCTTGTGAGGATGATGAGGCCCTGGCATGGGTTGTCCAGAGGAGCTGTGGCTGCCCCATCCCTGGAAGTGTTCAAGGAAGGTGTCCCTGCTCATGGCAGGGTGTGGAATGAGGTGAGCTTTAAAGTCCCTTCCAACCCAAACCATTCCATGATTTGGTTCCAAGGGATAGCCTTTGGTTGAACTGTTACTTCACCCTTGAAGTGGATGCAGATTAATAATTGAGCCAAAGTCTTTTCTAAATGCTTCGTTGAAAAGGAGCAGAACTACTGTGGATTTCATGGGTGAGAATCAAGGACAAATGTGCTTAATGTGAAAATACATTATGTAAAAACACTGTCTCTCAATTATTTGAAGCTATGAATATCTCCAGTTTTGTGATGTTTATTACTAATGGTCTGAATTTAAGAGAAATTTGAATGTTTAGAACCAAAGATGGTGAAGCTTTAGAATTAGAAGTTCTCTGCTTGACTTTGAGACCATGAAAAAACAACTGGCTTCTGTTTGGCAGCTTAGAGAGGCCAGAGAGAAGCTTGGAAGGTGGGCAGAATAGAGAGAGATTCTGCAGTATATGTCCAAAGTGGGTTTAAAAGCAAACTGTTCAGAAAAAATCCCCCCTCAGATCTCATCTCTGAGGCTGCAGGGCCCTTCTGGGACACAAACACCCAGTTTGTGGGTGCTTTGTGTGCAGTGTTCCATCTCCCATGGCAGAGAGTTTTAAGTTTAAATGCCTTGTTACTTACTGCTTTTCTTTTTTCCCTCCCAACAGTTAATGACAACACAAACAGCAGAGTGGTTCTTTGGTCATTCTTTGAAGCCCTTGTACTAGTTGCCATGACACTGGGACAAATCTACTACCTGAAGAGGTTTTTTGAAGTCCGAAGGGTGGTGTAAGATCCTTCTGCAGTCCCGGATTTCAGTTCACTCTCTACCAAACATCCTGGTCACAAAAAAAAAAAAGTCATTTAGTTTCTGAACCCTCTTTACTGAACTGTAAAACTTATTTGCTTATGTTCCTTCCTAGTTTAAAAAAAAAATTGAATTGTTTTTATATATCTTCTGTAGCAAAAGCTGTGCTGAAATCTTGTCACTTTATTGGCATCATTTTTTCCACTGAGATCTGCCCAGTCTGTGTGCTAAGCAAGGTCCAGGCAAGCTGCAAACGCTGTAACTCACTCTAGTAACAAGCAATGTTATGTCTTTTCTAACTTCTTGCCCTGTTTCCATAAGCACTTGCAGGTCTGTCCAGGGAAACGGTACAAGGCCCTAATGTGACTGTTTGCATTTTTACATCCTTAACCCTGCAGTAGGTATTATAAAATTGAATTAATCCCTTCTCCACTCACATAAACTGCCAAGGAAAAGTTTAAAATTCATACCTAGTTGCTATTTAAGAGATATTCATCAGCAACTGGCTTAATTATATCAACTTCTTCCCAAAGTTCTTTTAAATTAAATAGTTGATATGAAAACACTTTTTCTTCGCTCATCACCAAATGTTCCTTACACGGTTTTTAGTCTCAAAGGTTTTATTTGGAAGCCAATTGTGTGCAGTGTCTTGGCAAACACTTGTGAACCCTTTGGCTTTTGCAGGTCCAAAGCTCAGACTGTTTGCCCCGTGCCCAGGGCATAAGTGTTCAGGAAATCTGGATTCCTGAGGCCAAAGGGTTCCGGATTCTGGGGGTTTAATCCACGCTATGCAGCCCTTGTATTTAAGTGCAGTGGCAAACTCTGCCATTATCTGATCAGAATTAGCATAATGCTAAATACTGGTGTGTTTTCTTTTTTCAGGCACATGTAGATTTGTTTTTGTATAAAGTTACTTTCCTCGGTATCTGATGATTGGTTTAAAAATTTAAGAAGCGTCTGATGTGGGTGCTGAGCCAGGATTATGTTGTGACTGATGTATATTAGTTGTAATCATTTTTGGGGGTGGGGTGGGGTCTTTTCCAGGGGGGAGCCTCTACAAGTAACACACAACAGTTTTGTACAATTAATTTAAAATTTGTTACAGGTTTTCATGTTCCAGGTAAAGTTTTTTCAACCTCGGGCAAACACTTGCAGCAGTTCTTCAGAGAGGTGACTTACACCTTATTGCAACTGTTGTGTGCCAATATTTTTGTGTAAAACACTGAAAATTGAATTCTAAGATGTACATTTAAAAATTGCTCGTGAATCTAAATATGACCCAGGTTCGAGAAATAAACAAATTCTTTAAAAAAAAAAAGAAGATACGTTGCATTTTTTTTCTTGAAAACTTTAACACACAGAGTTTTTTATAAAGTATTTATGTGGTAATGGCTGTCAATTAAAACACAACAAGTTCCACATCAACATGAGGGAGAACTTTCCTTGGAGGGTGGCAGAGGACTGGAACGTTGCCCAGGGAGGTCGTGGATTTTTCCTGTCTAGAGACATTCCAAACATGCCTGGACCCATCCCTGTGTCACCTGCTCCAGGTGATCCTGCCTTGGCAGGGGGATTGGACCGAGTGATCTCCAAAGGTCCCTTCCAACTCATCTATTCTGTGATTCTGTGCTTTGTCAGGGTATCAGGAATTTATCCAAACACCATCCCACTTGTGGGCAGGTAGAATAAACTTCAGGGAATTCTGAACCTACATCTTAGGTTCTAGGCAATGGGCTGGCCCAGGGCTGCTGCATCACCCGCAGAAATACTTACTGCGATAGGCAGCTCGCTATAAAAATAATAAATTTTTGCTGTACCCGACTTTGGGGTTCGTGAGCCGAGTGCCATGGCGGGTGGCGGAACCGAAGTGCAGCGGAACGGAGGTGGCGCGGCGCGCGTTTCCGCAGAGCCGCCTCCCCGTGTCCCCGCGGCCGGCCCGGCGGGGCGGTGACACCGCCGCCCAAGATGGAGGCGGTGACTGAGGGCGCCTGGGGCTCGCTGCCGGTGCCGCTCAGCCCGGGCGTGCTGCGGGCGCTGCGGGAGCTCCGCTTCCACCAAATGACCCCGGTGCAGGTGAGGGGCGCCGCGGCGCTTCCGGGGAAGCTGAGGAAGGAGCGGTAAAAGCAGCGCCTAGGCCGGTCCGAGGCCGGTGCCGGTGCCGGTGTGGCAGCCCCGCGGTCTCAGCGGTCCCCGGGTCCCGTAGCAGCGAGAGAAGCCGCATCCTTGGCTTTCCCACCGGCTCTGCCTGGGTGATGTTCACAGAGAGCTCTGGTGTCTCGGAGGAGTTCCACCTCTGTGAGGTTTACCACCGTGGCCACCTCACCTGCTCATGTGATGCTTCTCTTTTTTCAGTCTGCGACCATCCCGCTCTTCATGAGTAACAAAGATGTTGCTGCAGAAGCGGTGAGTGCTTTTCCTTGGTCCAGCTCGGTGTTTTCCTGGTTTGTCTCCGGAGCTGAGGGAGGGCTGATTCTGTTTCCACTCTCACAGGTGACAGGCAGTGGGAAAACCTTGGCATTTGTAATTCCCATACTGGAAATTCTTCTCAGACGGGAAGAAAAATTAAAGAAAATGCAGGTAAGATTAAATTATTCAGTTCTGAATGTGTTTTCAGGAGGTGCCAATAAGATTTGAGGACTTAAATACCTTTTAGTGTGCAAAGAACTTCACTGTCATTTGCTGTTAAATGTCATTATTAGATATTGCTCTTTGATCAAAGATATTTGGCATATTGGTATATGGTATATCTCTTTCATAGACATTTTTTGATGTTTTGTATACTTTACTATATTTCTGTGGAAATGTTTTATCTAAAATTAGGATGAAAATAATGGTTCCTATTCACTTAGCTTAAATTTGGGAGTATATTCTGCCCAAATCTTTCTTTTTGCCCCCCCAAATTCCTTCTTTTCATGTGCAGGTTGGAGCTATAATTATCACACCAACGAGGGAATTGGCCATTCAAATTGATGAGGTGCTGTCCCATTTCACAAAACACTTCCCCATGTTTAGGTGAGTGGACCTCATGATTTCCATGACCATAGTTCCTTCTGTCACTCATGAACCAGCAAAACTTAAAGATGACCCAAATCTTTCTGTTTTATTGTTTTAGTCAGATTCTTTTGATTGGTGGTAGGAACCCCATGGAAGATGTTGAAAAGTTTAAGGAACATGGGTGAGTTTTTTGCCAGTGCCTCAGAGCTGAGGTTTTCTCCTTGTCAGGGTTTTCAGACCAGAGCTCTGCTCCTGCTGGTGCTGAAATGGGATGGTGCTGCAAGAGTCTGTAGGGTTGTGCTGGGAGGTTGTGGGGACTTTTCCTTGGGTGAAGTGCAGCCTGAGAAAAGGATCTTATGTGACATCAGCACCATTTGCCTGCTGTTTGAGTGAAGAACAGAACTGAAAAATGTCTTCACTGACTATTTTACTTCTCCCTGCTTATTAATTTCCTTAAATTATTTGGTGCTGGTACTGATGATGAAGTATTGAAGGAGTCATATTTGCCACTGCCTTTTGCACAGGAGTACCAAATATTTCCTGTAGCTGATAGTTGCTTTCCGTAATTGCTGATTATATTCTGAACTTATATTGCCACAAGGGATTTGCTTTCACCTCGGTGTTTTTCACCCATCCCATAGCGTCTGCAAGGCAGTGAAACATGGATGCAGTTAGAAGTGACAACATGAAACTGTTTCACTGAAGAGTGCAGGGTTGTGCTGTGACAACAATATTAGCAGCTGTCCCCCATTCCTCACCCTGTGGTTGGAAAATTGCTCTGTGTGTGTTCACCAACAGTGGGAACATCATCGTGGCCACCCCGGGTCGCCTGGAGGATCTGTTCAGGAGAAAAGCAGATGGGCTGGATCTTGCCAGTTGTGTGAAGGCTCTGGATGTGCTGGTGTTAGATGAAGCTGACAGACTTCTAGACATGGGCTTTGAAGCAAGGTAGTGAGATAATAAATTCTAGTGGTTCTTCTGAAGTTTTAAATGAGTTGTTGTATGATGGATGTGAATGAGTGTGGCCTGCATGATCTCCAAAGTTAGATTTGTTCTGTTTCGTTCTTTCATCTTTGCTCCCTAAACTATACAAAGCAGTTGCTAAGGGGGAAGAGAATCAGGAAAAGTGGAGCCTCGATTGAAGACAGAGTTTCTTTTGTTGAGATGTGTATTAGCATATCTCTACTAATGCTTGGTTAAATGTCATTATTTACACAACAGAATGGCATAAAACACTTTAACAAGTAAGCTTTGCTCTCTCTTTTCTCTTTCTCTCACAGTTAATTATTTCAGTAGAAGTTTGGCAAATGACAACAAAACCTATTTTGCTTGTAACCTCTTATTTCCAGTGATTAAACCTCTTCCTGAGGGAAGCCTTGGGACGGTTACCTTTTCCATGTGCTCACTTGCAGTTTAAATGCCATTCTGGACTTCTTGCCCAAGCAGAGAAGGACAGGTCTGTTCTCAGCTACTCAGACCCAGGAGGTGGAGAACCTGGTGAGAGCGGGGCTCCGCAATCCCGTGCGCATCTCGGTGAAGGAGAAGGGAGTGGCAGCGAGCAACACCCAGAAAACCCCAACACGCCTGGAGAACTATTACATGGTGTGAGCCTGGGCTCTCAGAGAGCTTCTTGGTCCCTCTCCCTTTTTCCCTGCTTCTATCAATGAGTTTTTAAACCTTGGTCACTTAGGATCACGTTAATAGAGGAACCAGAAATCCGTTCTCTTACTTTTCTGTTTTCTTTTGCGTTGTTTAGATCTGCAAAGCAGATGAAAAATTTAATCAGTTGGTGCATTTTCTTCGGCAGCACAAACAGGAAAAACATCTGGTCTTTTTCAGGTACTTCTGTTTGTGTTTCATTGTGAAAACTGTTTGATGTTTTAGTACTTAAATTCCAAAGCTGTGCCCTGTGCTGCAAAGCACACAAATGTTTTTCAAAGTGATTAATTTTAAGAGCTGGTTTTAGAATATGTTGCCTAAAAAGAGATTAATCATTGCTTCATGTCAGGATTGTGTTATTAAACAAAATATAAATTTTATAGGCATTTTTAAAGTAAGACATTATAGATGATTATATATTAATTATAAAAATAATGTGCATGTTTTAAATAAAAATAGTCAATAGTGTATATTTTTGAAAGATCTTGGCCAACTCTATCTTGACTGTCTAAACCAGATTAAAAATGCAGCATAACCTTTTGCTTTTATGCCTGTCTTTATCACAACAGCACGTGTGCCTGTGTGGAATACTATGGGAAGGCTTTGGAGTCCTTAATTAAACAAGTGAAAATCATGAGCATTCATGGGAAAATGAAGCACAAGCGGAACAAGATTTTTACTGAGTTTCGGAAGCTCCCAGGGTAAGGAAGTGGGAACAGGCTAAACCAGCCAAAAGTCAAAATAGTGAGGGGGAGGTGGTTTTGTCTGGCTGTTCTTCTGCTGCTAAAGTGTGGAAGGATGGCTGAGGTGAAGGATGCCACAGGCTGATTCTGAGTGGGTTTGTAATATCACAAATTGTGCTGAGGTACCCAAAGAATGACCACAGAGAAAGTGAAAATGTGACTGAAGCATGTCCATGCTACTTTAGATAAACCATGTGGCAGCACAGAAGGTGCACTCACGTGCTACAATCACACATTAGCCTTGATGTTTAAACAGACTGGTAGTAAAAATAACCTTTTCCTGATTGGTAACCAGAGTGGAAACCCAGGATATTATTTTATTAGTATATGAACAAAAATATGGCAACACAGTGCTGTAACTTACCCACAGGGATAGGTTCTTTGGCAGCTTTGCAGGATGTTGTTAAGAAACTCTTGCCTCATTAACTGTCATTTTTTATTGCATGGGACCTGAGTTTTATCTTTTTATCTTATGAGAAAAACAGTTACCAGCAGATTGTGAGAACAGCTGTTTAAAAGAACAGCATGGCAGTTTTGCTGTGCTAAAATTGTCACTCTCTCAAGTCTTTTATTAAAACGTTTATAATAGCACATTCAGCTGTGGTGGATGCAATGCAGTCTTAAAATTTGAACTTGTAATAGGGAATTGATTTTTCTTAGAAATGTAAAACAAATCACAATAATTTTCATAATGCTATGTAGAATTTTAGTTGATGAAAGCTTCAATTATCTTATATTTTGTCTCATAAAAAACCCCAAATGTTTTAAAATGTTTTGTTCCTCACTCTCCAGTGAAGATGCAGAACACACAGCTGGGGGGAGGCTGGCTCTGCTCAAATGACAATTTAATGAAAATCATTTTTTTTTCTTCCTAGTGGCATTTTGGTTTGCACAGATGTGATGGCCCGTGGCATTGACATTCCAGAAGTGCACTGGGTGTTGCAGTATGACCCACCCAGCAGTGCCAGGTACAGCTTCAGATCCTGAGAACCTTCTCTTTCGGTGTGGTCTTGTTACTGTTCTGTTCAGATATAAATAAGGAACACAGAACTGCATAAAACATTTAATCACTTCCTGGAAGTTGATCTCAGAGAACACACAAACTAATGCAGGAACAAGGGAGGTTTTTGTGAATTTTTCTGTGAATTGAAATGATTTTGTGTTGTATGTGTGTAGGTCAGACGGGAGGTCACCAGTTACATCTGTGTGAAGGGGTGACACTGGGGTAAGGCTTAGTGTGAGAATGTCAGAGAAACAGTGGGAGGTAACACTCAGAGATGAGAGCAGGGACAGAGCTGTTCAAGGAATGGTACATTGAGAGCTCACAGAAAAGGAGCTTTTCCATGTATTTTAACTTTTGTTGTCATAATTCTTTCTGCAACTTGCTTAAACTTCAGCCCCAAAACAGACCCTCCTTGCTTTAGCCTAACAACTGAGTGGGACTGCCACACATGTCTTGGTTGCACTTCACTAATTCCTGTTGGCTGAGTTCAAAAGCACCCAGCCCACTGTATTTTCCATCCCACAAGATTTGCCCTTTTGCTGCCTACAGCCTCAGGCTGAGCTCTCCTGGTGAGTGCCTGTGCTGGGTTGTTTCAGTGCCTTCGTGCATCGCTGCGGTCGGACAGCGCGCATCGGCAACGTGGGCAGCGCACTTGTGTTTTTGCTTCCCATGGAAGAATCTTATGTTAACTTTCTCTCCATCAACCAAAAGGTTAGTGGACTTGTATTCTACCCCAAAGCAGGAAAGAGCAAGGGGACAGACTTACTGATAGGAGCTTTGAAATCAGAATTTGTAGAACTTGAGGTCGTGTAAATGGGTAATGTTAGCAGAAGTGCAGAATTAAAAGACAAGAGCTACTTATTAATCACCAGTTGCAGCTGTCTGTTGGAACATGATTGCTTGAGTGTTACCTACTGGGTTTGTCAAAGGAACACTGTGTAAGGAAAGGCTTTTTGTTCCTAAGGGTGTCAATTGAACATTTGCAGAAGGGCAGTGCTGGTTTATGATGCTGCCCCCAGCCCGGCCACCACCAGCTCACACACTGCAGCCTCTCTGCTGTTTACTCACAACTCCTACAGTTTCCCATGCCTGCTCCTGCTTTTGTGGGATTAATTCTCTAGAGACCTGCTAATGAGACCAGAGCTTGATAGAGCAAGAGATGAAGATGTTGCCTCTCTGAAGCTGTGGTGTGGGAACTCTTCTGCTGGGCCAGGACAGCTGTTGTGTGGGGCTGAGGGTCAACTGGTGTGTTGGAATGACCAAAGGGAAAGGAGCTCAGAGCTGACTGAGGATCACCTGGGCAAGATGTGTGTCTGTCTGAGGCTTCACAGTGCATTTCACTGAACTTTCCCTTTGGTTTTGTTATTTTCTGGTTCCCAGTGTCCCATGCAGGAAATGAAACCACAGACAAATGTGTTGGATCTTCTTCCCAAGCTGAAGTCCATGGCCCTGGCTGACAGGGCAGTGTTTGAGAAAGGGATGAAAGCCTTTGTGTCTTATGTGCAGGCTTATGCCAAACATGAATGTAATCTCATCTTCCGGATAAAAGGTAATTTCCAGCAGGGCTGGTACCTCTTACTGTTTCTTCAGATAACAAAAGCATAGTGTGATTGTCCACAAGCTTCAGCTGCTGATTCTTGATCTCAGATTCACTTGCTGCAGCCATCAGATTTTGACAAAACTCTGATTTTTTTCCAGGCAATTTAAGATAAAACATTTAATTATAGAGCTTGACCAAACTGAGATAAGCATAAATAAAAGTGACTTAGTACTGTTGCTAGTATTAAGGTATAGAAGGCAAACAATATACTAAATAATACACCAAAATAATGTTGGTTTTTTTTTTCTTTCTCAGTTAGATTAACTGCTTATCTGGCAGGAAACTGACTTAATAATCTCTGTTTCAACAGATCTGGATTTTGCTAGTCTTGCCAGAGGTTTTGCATTGTTAAAGATGCCAAAGATGCCTGAACTAAGAGGAAAATGTTTTCCAGACTTTACTCCAGTCACTGTTAATACAGACTCCATTTCATTTAAGGATAAAAATAGAGAAAAGCAGAGACAAAAGAAATTAGAACAACAAAGAAAAGAAAGAGAGGAAAATGAAGGGAAAAAGAAATTCATAAAGAACAAAGCATGGTCAAAGCAGAAAGCCAAGAGGGAGAAGAAGAAGAAAGTAACAGCTAAAAGGAAGCATGAAGAGGTAACTGTGTCCATTCCCTTAAAATGCAAGTGATGACTGTAGTCTTTCCAATGGCAGAGGGCCCTGGGATTTTAGTGTGGTGGAACTGATAGCTGTAAAAATAACTTTTTAGGACTTTGACAGGCAAAGCTTAGAAGAATTATAAAGGTTTTTAAAGCCAAACATCAAAACAACTTCTCAGCACTGATGCTGGTCATTAATAGGATTCTTATTTCTCAGAAGTGCAGCACTGTGGCCTGATGGTGCTTTTGTCAATTTTCAGCAAGTGTAGCTGAGAGTTACATAGTTTCCTGGATAGGAAATGAGTATTTCCTGCTTGGATACTCCTGGCAAAATCCAAGTTGTAATCTCTTGTGTTCAACTGTACAGAATGAAAACTTTTTGGGGTTGTGTTTAATTTGTTTCTTTTCAACTGCCAACAGGGCTCTGATATTGAAGATGAGGATATGGAAGAGTTGCTGAATGACACAAGACTCTTGAAAAGATTAAAAAAGGGAAAAATTAGTGAAGAAGAGTTTGAGAAGAAACTAACAGGCAGCCAAAGACTCAAAGCAGAAACTGTTGATGACACAGAGTCTGAAGGCTGACAGTTATTTTAATGACATTTTTACATTAAAACACTGCTTATTTCAATAAAACTGGATTTTTATTTAAAAAAAATGCAGAGACCAGAACTGATCTGATTTCTTCATAGAGACCAGGCACCATCAAAACACAGAGCCTGCAGTTTCTGAGAACAAAGCTAAAAGCAATGCTCTGGTGTAGCAGGAGCTGCAGGTTTCCATCAACAGCCTTGTCCATGTTTTAATTTTGGTTTTTTCAAGTACATACCACAGCTCAGTAAGTAACAGCACACCTCAGAAAGAGTCTGAAGACACCATAAGGTATTTTATTTTACAGTATCAAAATACTCCATCCCTTTTTAAAATAATTTAGTTGTGGCCTTTAGAAGCTGTAGTAACTTTTGGAATTTTTTCAGTAGTGGTCCATAACTATGTTAATCCTTATAATGTCATTTCCTTGCCATGTTCATGTATCATCTTCCAAGTTCTTACAACCCTGACAGTCACTGAGGATGAGACATCCAGTGCAGGCAGTCTCTGAGTTACAGGTAGAGTTTAATGAGTTCATCACTGACAGCTGATGGAGTCAGCACACCCAGGTCTGTGAACAGCAGTGTGATCAGTGATGGGGAGGTGTAGTCAATCCAGGGATGCTCCTCTGTTAGATTCTGACCTGTTTTCAGAGTGTCTGCTTTGTACTAGAAGGAAGCACAGACCATTAGTTATTACACAGCTGCAAGTTAAATCCTCTTCTGGGCAAGAGCAGTACTACAGCCTCAAGCAGATGCTTGTGGTAAAACTGAAGGAAGTCACATGCAGAGACTGGTGTCACCTTGGTCCCAGCTGTTCCATCTTGTGTAAAAAGTAAAATTTGTAGTTCTGAAGTTTATTGGTTTAACTGTTTCTTACCCTCAGCTGCTCCTGTGCCCTAAAGGAACTGCTTTAGGAACTGGATGTTAGTATCAAGACAAATTATGGCTGTTTGGTGTGTGATTGTACCATGGAGCAACTTCATATATACCACAGCACAGAGATCCTTGGATGCTTAGAGCACAATTTTCCACAGACATGTAAGTGTGCACCTTAGCTGGGTAAGATGAAAGTTGAATTCCTCTTACCTTAAACCTATCAGGGACGTCCTGCTGATTGAGAGGGAAAAGTCTTACAAACTTGAAACTTTCTGCTACCACATAAAATGGCTTATTCTGGGCTTTGGCACACACAGCAATTTGATTAGTGCCAATCTGTGGAGACAGATGGAAAACAACATTGCAGACTCAGTGCTTGCATGACAACATTGCCCAGATTCCAACAATTGATAGGCATTTACTGGATAACATCCAAATAGAAGAGACTTTTCAAAAAGCCTTAAACTCTTAAAAGAAACCAAACTTGGAAAGTCAAGAGTTTACAGAATGCTGCAAGAAACTCACAATTACCTTGTTGATAATGCCTCCACTTTCAACTACACCTTCAGCACCAACTAACACCAGGTCCACTTTCTCCATAATGTAGCTGTTAAAAGGGAGGGGGAAAAGCCAAGGCTTACTGAGTAATATTGCAAATGATTTGCTGAACAGAATAAAAATTCAAACAGTCTTTCACTTCTGCACTTATTTCATCTACCTCTCAGAAGTCCAGATGCCGTTTCACATCCTTGAAATGAGATTTCATCTGCTTCCCTGCAGGAATATTAAGTGCCCAAATCTTCTCCAGCCACAACTGACCCTGACAACTGTGTAAAAGCTGAAGAAGCTGAACTCTGACTGGGAATGACACTCAGTTACAGGCCCATGGATGCCTCTGATGGGACACTGCACAGTGAAGTGGAACTGCACTGTGATAACCTTGGCCAAATACACTGCATGCTCCTCATCCACTCCCCCTTTCCTGACATTCCTCCAGTGGGTTTGTTAACTGAAAGTACAGATCTAAAGAAAACCATCAGCTAAATAATTTCAATATTTAGCACTGACTGTGCTAAACAGAACTTGGAGACTTGTCCAGTCAAGCCTCTTTGTGTAGCACTTCAGTTCTTTTTTACAGATCTGTACAAGTTCTTAGGTCTGGTTCCTTCTTTCATTCTAACATCCAAAATCAAATGCTTGTGTTGTAGCTGACACATTCTCCTAATTGTGCACCAAAAGGTGTAACTTGTTTAGCCTGTTGGATGACTATGACAAAGTAAGTAATAACCTCTGCAGTTTGAACAAGCTGCTTACATGTAAGTTTATTTTGTCTGACTGTCAAAATAAAATTGTGATGGAAAATACTACAATGTAAGATCAGACTTACCCAACTGCAGCATCCAGAATCACAGTCACAGGAATGTTCAGCTTCCTCAGGGCTTTTGCCATTTTTTGCCTATTCAAGAGAACATGTTTGGACTTTAAAAATCTTTTCTTTAAACACAGTGATAAGATGATATTATCTGAAAGACTGAAGCCTGTGACTGCCTCCCTTCTATTGCTTGTAGAACAGAAAATAAGTTACTGTATAGAAATGGAAGAAATTGTTGGCATGGTGTTCTGAGTTGTTAGTGATGTGTATTATCCAGTGTGCAGGGTTACTCCTTCACTTATGCACCAATATCTGCTTTGAGGTAATATACTTTTTTTGGCATCTTCAAATGATGTTATTAGCTGTGTATTTTACTTTGCTATGATCAGAATAACACTGATTATTTTAGCCTACTTCTGAAGGAGACAATTATAAATCAGTTGTCTTTCATCTGCCAGGGAAAAGTAGGTTGCCTGGCACTGACTGGAAGGCTGTGAACCTTTGAAGAAAACCTAGATAATGCTAATTAGAGTATCTAGTACGGAAAGTTAATCACCAACATTGTTTAGGTTTTTTTTTCACTTGTCCAGAATAATGTGGTATTAGTGACACTTGCCATTTAAAATGCTCCAACCAAGTCTTGCAGCTTTTCTTAGGGCAAGACAAGTTGGATGGTGGCTGTAACTCACCCTGTCAACCGAGATAAAAACCAAATGAATGGTTACTTGCCCTGCTTGATCTGGCTGTGATTCAGTAACATAAACGCTGAATCGCTTCTTGGACTCCACAGCTGCTTCCAACACCCTGAGGACCACCCTGGAGTAGGCATGTGTCAGTATTCGCTGCCAAAACAAAAAAAATCACACATTACTTTATGCTGAGCTTTGGGAAACCTTTACTTTTGGTAGTAGTGTCATGGCTTGTTATGCAGAATAGTGCAGAAACCCTCCTCTCCTGTTCCTCCCTCACTGCAGGCAGCAGTAAAACAGAACAGGAGTGACTCTACTCCGGCCTACTCACAGCTCCATCTCTGATGAAAGGGTGACACAGCTTGGCGATTTTATTCCGAGAGAGAGACACTTTCGTCAGGAAGATCTCCCCGCGCTCGATCATGATTTCTTTGCATTTGGAGTAGTCCTGGAAAAGACCGGGATGCCGCCTGAGGGGCTGGAGCTCCCGCAGCAGCAGCGGGGCCGAGCGGGGCAGCCCTTACCGAGTACTCCAGCGAGGTGAGGCTGATGAAGCGCAGGAAGAGCTCCCCGCCGGAGGACACGGCCACCGAGGAGTCCACCCGGGACAGGGTGTCGATGGCGTCCCGCAGGCTGTTCCGCAGGCCCTGGATGGTCTCCCCTGGATGGGGAGAGGCAGAGACGCGCGGTCAGGGCCTCGCCCCGCGGGCACCCGGGGCACAGCGCGGGGACCCGGCCGCACCTCGGTCCTGCTTGAGGAAGCCCAGCAGCGCTCGGATGGCGGCCACGGCCGAGGCCACATCGGGGTCGTCCCTCAGCTGCGCCCTGAACGTCTCGATCAAGTCTGAAAGGCAAAGGGGAGCGTCAGGCCCGGCCCCGCTCCCTCCGTTACCCTCCGTGCCCGTCGCCGCCCCCCACCCCCGTTACCGTCCGTGCCCATCGCCGCCCCCCGTTACCCTCCGTGCTCATCTNGGGGTCTGGGGGTGCCGCGGTGGGACCCGGTGGGGTCTGGGGGTGCCGCGGTGGGACCCGGTGGGACCCGGTGGGGTCTGGGGGTGCCGCGGTGGGACCCGGTGGGGTCTGGGGGTGCCGCGGTGGGACCCGGTGGGGTCTGGTGGGGTCTGGGGGGACCCGGTGGGGTCTGGGGGTGCCGCGGTGCGGTGGGAGCAGCCCTGGTGGGCTCTGGGCGTGCGGCGGGGCTCGGGTTCCGTGCGGAGAAGCAGGGCCGTGAGCGGGGCTCTGCGGCTTTGTGGCAGCCCCCGGCCCCGGGCGGGCGCCCCTGCTCGGGGCCCGGAGTGACGCTGCTGTGCGGTCCCGTTGCAGATGATGAGCTGAGCCTGCTGGTCATCGTCCTCGACACCAACCCCATCTGGTGGGGGAAGAGGGCGCTGGGAGAAGCCGAGGTACGGCCTCTGGGCGCTGGGACTGACCATGGCCGTTTCTGAGGGAAATTGTGTCATTTTCTTTAAATGTTCGTAAGTGGGCAACCGATGGGATTAGTTTTTGACTTCTGGACTATGAAGTCAAACCCACATCTCCTAAAGTGGGTATAATGAATACCAGAATACTTTTTGAAATAGCTACCCCACATTGTGTACTCATTAAAGCTTTTAGAACAGCAAAAGCTCTTCCTGCGTCTTCAAATTCAAGTTGTTTAAACTGCGGTCATTTCACAGATTTCTCCTGAATTGCTTCTCTGTAAATATTGTGCTACATCTACTTTATTCTTTTTTTTCCCAGCAGTTCACCCTGTCAAAATGCATCGATGCAGTGATGGTGCTGGGAAACTCTCACTTGCTCATGAACCGCACCAACAAACTCGCTGTAATAGCAAGTCACACTCAAGAAAGGTAGAGCTGCTTCTGAACAGTGTAAAGGGTTTGAGTTTCCTGAATCTGTCCCCTGATTTTCATGTTTGATTGAAGTATATAATTGAAACCAAGCTGAAAGTGTGTAATATGTAATTGTATGAAAAAAAGAAACGAGCTAAAACCATATAGGAAAGAATTTTGGTGCCTTGCAAAGCAACAGAAATGTTTATGAGACAGAAGGGAGGCTTAAATAGACTTAAAAATATTTGAAGAGACAGAATGGTAGATATGTGTGGAGTAGAACAATGCAAGTGGTAGAAATTTCCTCTTTAGGGACTAATTTTCCTCCAGATGTTTGGGTCTCAGGATCTACCCCCAAGTGCAGCCACAGTTTCTCTTTGCCACTTCTCTTAAGAGATGTCTCAAAAGGAGGCAGCTGAATATGGGTTTTGCTGCGTTTTTAGTTTTAAGGTTGCCTGTCTTACTATTAAAAGGATTTTAAATTATGCTTCAGAGTATTGGTATCTACAGCTGATTCATTGATAGCATTTTTTTCTTGCAAGGTTAAAGACAAAGCATGAATACTTTGTTTTTCCTCTGTTTCAGCCGTTTCCTGTACCCTGGGAAACGTTGGGCTTCTGCAGATCCCTGTGGAGATGGAGGCCCTTCCATGGAATCGAATTGCTCTGGCAGCAAGGATGGAAAATATGAATTATTAACAGCAATAAATGATGTGATTGCAGAAGAGATTAAGGACCTCATGACAAAAAGTAAGGAGAAGAAAATTCTAGGCTTTATATACAGAATTGCAAAACCCCTGGACTTTCAAGGAATTGTAGCAATTTCCTCTTTTTCATCATGTGCATTTTAATATGTTTAAAGTAGATGAGTTTATTATGTTTGACACTTCAGGCCTCAGCATTAATATTATTTGAGAAAAATAAAAAATGTGTAATATTTTGTATTGTCAGGTTCAGCAGCTGTTTTTACATATAAAAATAACTTTTGCAACTTTTCTTGTATTGCAGCTGACATGAAGGGCCAGCAAACAGAAACTCTCTTAGCAGGATCACTTGCTAAAGCACTTTGTTGTATCCTTTTGATCACAGAATCATGAAAGCATTTGTGTGTCCTTAAGACTGTTTCTTGTACTACTAATTTTTACTATTCTTGGTTTTTATAATACTTAAAACTGAAACATTTGCCTGATAACTGTGGGTTGTGCTTATTAAAATGTGTGTTGGCCAAGGTGGTGAGTGTGTGGTATGGTTTGTGGAGTATGTAGATTCCTTAATGTCAACAAATGCAGACATCAACAAGATGGGCAAAGACCTAAAAGGTAACCCCTCCTGCTTTCATAATCATTGCATAATTATTTTAATCTGAATAACAGATGTAAATGCATGTGTACACACAAGAAAGTTTGCATGTTTTGACACACCCCCATTTCCAAAATTGGCAGTAATAGGCAGAGGTTTATTCTGATCATTTGAAGTTGCCCAATTTAAACAAGTTAAAGGACTCGATCATTAGTCCACGTTCTTAGGGAGAATTCTCTATTGTGTGTGAGTAAAACTGTAACTGGAATTTCCTTGGAATAATTGGAGACTCAGAGGATTTAGTTCATAGATAATTGTCACTTGTACTGTAAGTAGTTTCATATAGATATTTTATGTGACCTGTTAGATCTAACATCCAAGATATTTGATGTCTGAGGTACCAGATGCTACAGAATTCAAAGGGTAATACAAACAATGTGCTGATGCATTTCTCTTTCTTTTTAATACTTAGCCAATCAAGAAATTAAATCAAGGATTCTGGTAAGAAGTTTTGCTGTCACAGTTTTCTATTAGTCTTGAAATCCAGTGATATATGTAGGGTAACAAGTTTGAGTTGTTTTATTTAGGTCATAAAAGCTGCAGAAGACAGCGCACTGCAATACATGAATTTCATGAATGTCATCTTTGCAGCACAGAAACAGGTGAAGCTGGCTTTTTTTTCATTTATATGATCTTTTATTTATGGGCAGAGATAACACAATTGTTAATTTCTCTTATGGTTACGTAATTTATAGTGCATTTATAGTCAAAACAAGTCATGACAGTAACAGTGATGGGGCTACATTGATTCCTGGCTGAATTTGTTTTTCGTGCATTTCATCTCTTGCAGAGTATTTTGATTGATGCCTGTGTCTTGGACTCTGATTCAGGTCTTCTACAACAGGTACAGACTTTCTGTTCTTATTTGTTCTTTATATTAATTCATAAATACTTGATGTTAGTTCAACATGTTCTTCAGCTCTTTTCTTTCTTTAATCAGGAGTGGGTGTGGAAATATGTTCAGTGCATCTGACAGTTCCAACATGCAGGCCTTGTGCAGTACATGGATATTTTAAATGTTAATGTCATAAACCCACAATCTGATCATTCTCTCTGCTTGGCAGGCCTGTGATATTACTGGTGGCATATATTTGAAAGTGCCCCACATGCCATCCCTGCTGCAGTATCTGTTGGTAAGTCACTTAAAAAACACTTCAGTGTTGTTCCTCTGTCAGATGTGAACTATCACTTCACTGAGGAGGTAACACAGCAGTTCCAGCCCAACTCACACAGTATTTTTCTCTGTCCATGCAGTGGGTTTTTCTCCCTGATCAAGAGCAGAGATCACAGCTCGTCCTTCCACCTCCTGTTCATGTTGACTACAGAGCTGCCTGCTTCTGTCATCGAAACCTCATTGAAATTGGCTACGTGTGCTCTGTGTGCTTGTCAAGTAAGTTTATACATATTTAAAAGTCTGATTTCTTACATTCAAATGACCTGTTTTAGTGAAAGCCAACTCTTTGATTTTTCAGTATTCTGCAACTTCAGTCCTATCTGCAGTACCTGCGAGTAAGTGTTTATTCTTTGTATTTCAAGGGTGGGTGTGGGAACATGTTTGGTGTATCTGACAGTTCCTTTTCCATGTTTCTTTTCAGGACTGCTTTCAAAATATCACTGCCACCTGTCATGAAAGCAAAGAAGAAAAAATTGAAGGTGGCTGCGTAACAACTTTATGTAAATACATCATTACCTCCTCCAGTAATTCCATGAAATGGAACCTGCTTGAGAAATTGATGGCACTTTTTAATGGATATGAAAGAGAACTGTATGCAGTGCTATTACTTGTTTTCTAGGGGATAAATATTTAAATTGTATGTTTTCTATGCAGCCCATTCAGTAACAAATCACTGTATTACCATGTAATCTGTGCTGTTTTAAAGACTAATTCTTAATTGTAAGAGGAATCAGAAGTTATGTCCTGTTAAGAGACACAGCCTGTGAAGTTGAAGGTATTCTGGCCACTGCAAAGTTTTACACCTCCCAGTCATTTTCAATGTCAAGAAAGCTTTGATTCTTTTTGTATGCTGATGTAAAGTTAAGAATGACCATTTCTAGTGTGTAGAATCAGAATCATAGTGCTGTGTTGTTCAGGGACTTCAACTTCTTGCTAGCAACTTTTGGACTGAAACAGTGTCATTTCAAAATAAATGAGCCAATGTTTTCAAGATGGTTTGGGAACCACTTGAAAAAACAAGGTGCTAATTGCCCTGCATGTCCACTCACATGTATTCATATTCCTGTGACTGTACCGTCCTTGTGGTATTTCTTGCTCAATTTGATACCTCTTCATTTGTGAATAAAAAAGCCTCTCTTTGTTTAAAATAATATCAGTAAATGCAGACTAGCTGGTTAGTCTTTAAGGTTTTATTTTGAAACTGGAAAACCCAAAATGCAGTTGTAATATGACAACAGGCACACCTCTCTTTTTAATATGGGGGTTTCCAGCTGACATTTGAGAAAAATGAAGACTTTTGGATTGGTGTTTTGTATGGCAGGACATGAAGGTCTGCTGTGTACTTCTGAATGTGGCTTTCATTTAAACAAACTATCTCCCCTTCTAAAAGGAGCTATGTATTTGGTGGTGTAAACTGTTGCTAATAATTGCCATTCTCCTGAAAGGAATAGAGAGGATCTGTTTTCCACATAAAAAACGAGTTATTTTTTCCTTCCCAAGCCAGGTACAGGAATTTGTCATGTCTTGATATTTGCATCAGGTTTTGTCACTGGAACAGCTGCAGTGCCAGTTTTTTTTCCAGGCTTGTCAATATTCTAGGTGAGCTTTTCTTCATTGCCAAAAGCCATTTTATGTGAAGGCTATATTTATAATTTGTATAAAACTTTTGTAATAAAAACTGTTTCTTTTTCAAATGTGGCCAGATGCTGCTTTGCTAACATATTTAAGGGTGAGCTGCACGATTTTCTTGGGAAAAGTTTGGTTGTTTGAGTGTGTGTGTGATATGACAGTGGATGATGGGCTTGAGGGAGGACAGGTCTGAGGGGAGTCGGGTGATGCTGAGGGACAGATACGTCTGGGATTGTCACTGGAAAGTGGGGAATAAACTCTCTTTTTAAGGTTAGAAAATCAATGTTACTTTATTTAATGTTGATGTAGATGGGGATCACTCCACAAAACACATACATGAGTTATTAAAACTTATAACTACATTCTAGCAAACAAAGAGATTAGTGCTTATTTGCTACAACTTACATCCATCTCTTATTAATACTCTAACTTCTGCTGGTTAATGATTCTCTCACTTCTGATTAGTCCACCTACTCAGTTTCTCCTTTTTGGGTTGGGTGGGTTTCTTGGGTCACTGGTCATGGATCCTCCTACCAGAATTACTTTTTACCCACTTGGAGCTGATTTCAGCCCAGTTACTGAGTCGGTTTTATTATTTCTTCTGTATCTTGGGAGTCCTGCCAGATATTCTGGTAGCCCATAAATTCCACATTCTCTCGTGTTCATTATCAATGGTACCACCCTCTTCGCAAACCACGCTAACTTCATCCCCCACCTCTGAGAACCTTAAACTTTGTTTTTCTAACACACTTAGCGCTTGTTTGTTAGCTTTGTTAGTTTGTGACCGGTCCAGAGCCTGGCGCTGCCCCTTCGCCGCCACCGCTCCCCGGGCCCCCTCCCCGTGAGGCGGCCGCGTTTCCCGCCCTCCCCGTGAGGCGGCCGCGTTTCCCGCCCTCCCCGTGAGGCGGCCGCGTTTCCCGCCCTCCCCGTGAGGCGGCCGCGTTTCCCGCCCTCCCCGTGAGGCGGCCGCGTTTCCCGCCCTCCCCGTGAGGCGGCCGCGTTTCCCGCCCTCCCCGTTGCCATGGCGCCGGGTTGGCGCTGCAAGATGGCGGCCGGGCGGCCGCCTTAGGGCTATGGGGGCTGCAGGCCTCGGGGCGCTGCTGCTGCTGCTGCTACGGGCGGCTCCGTGCCCCGGGCACCCGGCCAGGGACAACGGTGGGTCGGGGCGTGAGGGGCCGCGCCGAATGGCGGCCTCCGGGGGCGAGGTGCGGGCG
>VZRZ01002444.1:76832-93543 GCA_013398175.1 Climacteris rufus
GCGGGGGGCGCGGGGACCCTGAGGGGGCGCGGGGACCCTGAGGGAGCCCGACGCGGGGGCGCTGGGGAAGGTGCGGGTTTGGCCCCGGTGGGGCGGTGTAAACTGCTTCCATTTCCATCTTTCCCCGGCTCCGACAGGCAGGTGGATGGCCCGTCCCTGTGTGGCACTCGCCTGAAAGCAGGCATCACAGAATTGTCAGGGTGGGAAGGGATCGCTGGAGATCATCCAGTCCAACCCCCAGCCAAGGCAGGGTCACCCCGAGCAGGGGACACCGGGACGCGTCCAGCTGGGTGGGATGAGCGATGGGCAGTCGGTGTGGAGCCCCGGCACCCCCGACACTCTGGGGAGGAACGCTGTGGGATGCCTGCAGCCCGCCTTTCTCACTGCAGTAGCTTCAGCTTGGGGTTATTTGCAGCAGGATCCCGTGGGACAGCCCCTGAGCCGCCTGCAGCCACACTGCCTTCGGTCCGAGTGTGCTAATGGATACATCCACCCCACTGACAGACCGATAAAAACAGCTGCTCTGTGCGTTTAGTTACCGCAGATGCCTCTTCCTGGAGGAGCAGTTTACCTTGAAGAAAACTACCTGCCTCCCTGCCTAACATAAAGTTGGGCTGGGCAATAATTAGCCCTGTCTCTTCGTTGCCTCCTCATAATTATATGATCTTTGCTTGCTGACCGAGACTTTGGGATTCCTTCCACGTATACATTAGAAATGTGGCTTGCAAAACCTTTGCAGGGGAAGCTGGGAGAGCTTAAATTAACAGTTAGTTAGTAAATATGGCAGGGAAGAGGAGGCAGATCTGTAAGAATTATTAGATGAATGTGTGTTTAACATTTTGATGTTATTCCAGTTACCTGACACACAATTTATAGTAGAAATAATGCATTAGTGATTCTGATTTAATGGCTGAATAAGTAGTCAGAGATACTGCACATTCATAGTATGGGGATGTATGTAAAATTTAGCATTTCAAATAGATTCTGTGGAAATCCATCACAACAAATTTGTAGAAAGGTTTGTTAATTTGAAGGCATTAAGCAATATTTTAAAACTGATAAGGATTAGGAATGGTCTAAATAAGATTAGGAGTGGTTTCTTCAGTAGATCTTGTTATTTTGGTTTTTGATTAAAATTAGCCAATGTCATGGATAATTTTGCTTTAATAAAATAAATCCTGCTATTTGAAGACTTTTTTTGTCTTTTTAAGTTTTTTGTGCCTTCTCAGTTGAAAAATGCTTAGAGCATTTAGTTCATGCAGTTGTCTCCAGGAAGCTGCAGGAACAGCTGTGGTTTTTTGGGGGTGGTTACTGTTTTAATCTCTAATAAGCATTTTGTCCTTCTCCTTCAGCTTAACCCGAATGTAAGTGTATTTCAGAGAAAATATGTGAATGAAGTGAAGAAATGTGAAGAGATGGAAAGAATACTTGGTGAGCTTTATTTTCATGTCTGCCCTTTCCCATCTGTGGCATTACCAGATTTACATTACTAGAGTGGCACTGCAGTGAAGGTTTCAGCTACAGGTTTTTTTAACCTTCCCAGTCTTGTGTGTTCTGAATGCTGTAGAATCATATAAAATTTTCATAGGTATGAAAAAATGCACATCCATACACTCATACATAGAGTCTTCATGTCGATTTTTGGAGCCAGAGATGACTTGATTCCAGTACTGAATTGGGTCAGAACATACAAATATATTCATTAATTTGTCTCCATATGATGCATCAGTTTTGAGTGTATTACAGCGATCTTGAGATCACCTAATGAACCTCCAGCTCAAGCAGGGGCAGCCAGAGCAGGTTGTCCAGGACTGTGTCTGGTGGGATTTTGAATATGGAAACTCCACAGCCTCTCTGGGCAGCCTGTTCTGGTGTTTTACCCCTGGCCTCTGTTTCTTGGTTTTGTGAGTTGTGAAATTTACTTACACTAAATACATCTTTGGGGTTTTTTTTAAGGTCAGAGGTGAAGAACAGTTGCTGATAAATAGTTGAGGCCATGTTAATATTGACTGCCTAAAACTCTGCTAGGGAAACAGAAGCTTTACTGTGGATATTTCCTTGAGTATAAAATATTCCCTGTTTTCTCATGTTGTGTAATTCAATACTGTTGATCTTCCAAACACCCTCAAAAGTACCTCAAGTTATTAGTAATTGTGTTCTCATGATAGTTAATGAATAGTGAAGGGTATGCAGAGCATCACAGACAAGATGCAGATTTCTTCAGTGTATCCTGAGGAAAAGTTACAACTGAAGGATTCCTTTTACTGGAATCTCTTATCAGAGGCATGTGCTGGTCATGCCAAACCATCCCAGCAGCTATTTTGGCAGTCTCCCTGCCCAGTGTGAGTTGCATTTGTTGTACCAAGGTTGCTTAAGCTGCTTTGTTTGAACACTTTTTATTTCAAACGTGGGTCAATGAGCAGCACGTCTGTTTCTGGCAGAAAGTGGCACAAGTGCAGGATTAGCAGAAAGTGATACCGTGCAGAAACAAAGAGGTTCTGTGAAATGTTAAAAGCTTCTTACAAAATACTTATTGAGGAATTTCATTCAGAGGACTTTGAAGTTTGCTTATTTCTGCAAACTTCTAAGGAGGAATAGTTTGTGTGTTTTATCCCTACCAGTCCTTAAGTTCTTCTCTTTTGAAGACTTCTGTGTGTGTGTGTTGTTGCTAAAATGAATGAGTAAAGCAGCCAGGGTCTGATGCTGCAGTGTGATCAGCACTGTCAAGAAAAACTGAAGATCAACTGTGCAACATTCTAGTGAGTGTAAGGCAATGCACTTTCCTTTCTGATTCTGTTTTTCTTCTCACTCCAGGGTATTTAGTACAAGAAATTAAAAAAGCAGATATTCCACTTCCTGAAGGAGATGTTGATCCTCCTGCCCCCTTGCTGAAACACATTTTAGAAATCCAGGTAACTTCCACTAAACAGATGCTGAAGTCTTGGAACTTAATTTCAAGCTTAATTACTGGTTGTCTTACTACTCTTGACTTAAGCTATTGAGGTGGGGGGGGGAGGCAGAGGCATTTGCTTTTGTTTTTGTCTGACTCCTTCCTGCCAGTGTCACTTCAAAGCCTGCCAGTGAGGTTTTGATATTAACACAAAATTCCTGTGAAAGGGTCAAAGCAGACTCAGGGAGTGTGCAGTCATCCCTTGTATTTTGATGGATTGGCATTTTGCACTGTGCCAAGCAAATTGTCTGTAGATGTAGCCCCTCAGCCTCATTTGTTGCTGTAGGACTTACCTGAGACTCTTTGTGCATCCAAAATGTCCAGTTGTGTGGGAGTTTTACATGGCCAAGGCTCTGCAGGTGCTGGTCACACACAAAATGTGGTGCTGTTTTCTCTGAATGCTTTTTCTGGTGTTGTATTCAATATAGAAGCTTGTAAAACACGGCTGTAATTTTGAGTAACACTCTGTTTTGTTGTAATTCTATTAAAAGAATAAATGGGTATCTTCCATCCTGTGCTATCTGCAGTTGTAATTCGAGGTATGCATTACTTAGACACAAATTAGGGGCAGAACAGCAGACTTAACAGATGCCAGTGGAGGATCAAGTGTGCTCAATACAAAGCAGTCTTTGGCAGACTGAGGGATAAAACCTGTGGAACTTAATTAAGAAATTGGGAAACTCTCATCATTGTGGCAAATTAATATGTGCTGAAAATTAATTCTACTCTGTTTTCCAAAATCGTGTAACTGATTCTGTGTCTTTCCTTTGTGTCTTAGGAACAGCTGCAGAAGCTGGAGACAGAATTGAGGGAAGTAACTAAAAACAAAGAAAAATTGAGGAAAAACCTGCTTGAACTGACAGAATACAAGTACATGTTACAGGTTGTGCAGAATTTTGTCAGGAGGACACCTGAGGTACTGCTTTGGTGTTTGACAGGGATTGTTGTGTGGCATTTCTGTTACATGTTGTTGTA
This sequence comes from Climacteris rufus, assembly GCA_013398175.1. NCBI lineage: Eukaryota > Metazoa > Chordata > Aves > Passeriformes > Climacteridae > Climacteris > Climacteris rufus. Next base: position 80,758 of record VZRZ01002444.1, read on the forward strand.
GTTCAGTGCACGAGTTGGTGTCAGGCTTTGCAGTCCTGCACATTGTTCTTTATTGTTTGTGCCAGGCTGTGCTTATATACATGGCAAAATGCAGCCCTGAATTTAGAGGATCTTTGTGATTTTTTCCTTTGAATTGTTTGAAAATGAAAGTGTAATTGTGTTATTTTGATGCACGAATTGTGCCAGGATATTTGCAGTGTAATTTTGCAGCACTGACTGGAATTGCCAAGAGCAGTGCACTTGAGATCCCAAGATCTCTCTGTTGCCTGAACTGAACACGGAAAGGGTTTTTATATTTTTAATTAAACAATTTACTTAATTACCTTTTCTTCTTTAGAATCATAATGGAATAAGGTTTTTTTTTTCCTGAAAGCCATGAATAATCTTTCTTTTTATTTGCTAGTATGAATCCCATTTACATGCAAATTATGAAGAATTTCCATCTGTGGAGAATGAGCCACTGGTGGATTACAACCACACACACAGACTGAGCACCTCGCTGGGGTGGGTATGACATGTGCTGCTGCAAAAGTGCTTGATGAGGCTGTAAAGAGTGGGTTCTTCTCTTAAAAGATGGACTGGAGTGATTTCACTGTGCCAAACAGTTTTAGACAGCACAGGAGTCTGACCCCAATGTACCTTTGTAACAAAACCAGATCGTTTGAAGAGATAGATAGGACAGTGCAACAAAAAAACCCCAAAAAAAACCTCTCAGAAAGCTTCCATCAAACCAAGTATGTGTGTAAAGGAAAATCTCTGAATCAGTACTTCCTTCTACTGTTTAAACTTTTTCTCTGATAAACACACAGTGTTTTAATCACCTGTCAGTGTCAGTTGTAAATGTAACATTAATTGTGTTGCCTTTGAAACGCTGAATGGTTACTGCTGTCTGTGGCATTGTTATGAGAGGGTGTCTTGCCAAGAAAAAAGTAAGGAACCTCATTATTACAGAAAGAACCAATTAGGTGTAATTCTAGTTGTGTACCCAGGTTTACAGTCTGTTTATTTTGCAAATAGAAATTTTATATACCAACTGGTATTTTCTGTACCAGTTACTTCCTGTTCAGGGTGATGCTTCCCTCCTTAGCCATGGCAGATGTTAAATTACTGTGACTATGTGATCCTGAGTGATGATGTACTCTGAATTTCTGATTTTTTTTTTTCTTGTGGATTTTATCTTCTCTTTCAATTTTTTCTTTTTCTTAGGTTCATATCTGGGTTAGTTCACATAGCAAAAATTGAAGCATTTGAAAAAATGCTGTGGAGAGTCTGTAAAGGCTATCCCTTTCTTACCTATGCAGAGTTGGATAAGGCTCTGGAAGATCCAGATACAGTGAGTAAACATTGTAATGATCCATTTATTTTGTTTGTACTTTTCATATGATGTGGAGGAATTGCTGCTCAGGTCTGCCTGCAGTGAATGGGAATGTTTTCCCAGTGCCCTTGGAGGAAAAACTGTTTTAAAGTATTAGAATTTGTAAGACTTTAAAATTTGAGGTTATAGAAGTGGAAATTATTTTGTCATGGTTCAGCTTGATGAGTGCAGAACTTTATTGTGGAATAATAGTGACTTTATGATTGGCCACCTTGAGCAAAACACGTGGCATAAATGGCTGCTTTGATATTTATTAACTAGCTGTGTACAGTACATTGCCTTTTTATAGCCATTTTATGAGTTCATGCAGTAGTTAAGAAAGAATCAAGTACAGCTAGTTTTCTGGAAAGTTTTTTCTCTGAACATTTTTTGCAAATCTGCAATTATGGCAGCCTAATCTGTCACTTTATTTTTTGTTTTTGTTTGGATTCTAATTTGTTAGCTTTTTTTTTTTAGACTTTTCTTACTAAGAATTCTGAGATAGTAAAATATAATGTGTCTTTGATTTTCTCTGGAAACTTTCTGGTTTTCTCTAATATAAAAAAAAAGATATTGACAGTTGAATTTTATTGTTTGATTTTCACTAAAATGATGGAAGGTTAATGCTACTAATACAGCTTTTTCTAATTATTCAGATTTGTTATTTTGCTGTATAATTATATCACACTGGAGTTGCTGGTTAAAACAAACATCATCAACCTCACTTTTTATGATTTTTTAGGGTGAAACCACGAAGTGGGCTGTATTTTTAGTGTCCTATTGGGGTGAACAAATCGGCCAAAAAGTTAAGAAGATTTGTGACTGGTAAGAAGTAAAACTATTTTCTAATTATTTCCTAGGAAAAAATGCATTTATTTTCTAGTTGTTTTTTCCCCTGCATCCTTTTCTTGTAAGTGTTGATTTTTAGGGAAGGTTTTTGAAGTTAAATCTGTTCCTCCCCTCGTTTCATCCAGCTCTGTCGTTACTCAGTGCACAAATAAATACGTGAATCATTTGATGTGCAGGCAGAATACTGACTGCCAGTTGAACCTGTTCATGGTCATGAAAGGCTGTGTTGCAGATTTGACTGCAGATTTGTTGCAGATTTGACTGTGGCATGGGGCTGGGGGGTTTGTTTGGCTGAGTTTGGTTGTTTGACACAAAGCTGCTGTCCCTGCAGCTATCGCTGTCACGTGTATCCCTATCCCAGCACCACCGACGAGCGCCAGGCAGTGCTGGAAGGACTCAATGTTCGTATTCAGGATCTTGAAACTGTGAGTAGGTAACAGATTTCCTTTTGCTGGACTTGTGGCACCATAGGAAATCATTTGATGAATCACAGTGTTAAATACATATTTCTAACATGCTGAATATGACAGTAAGTCGTGTCTGTGTTGCATGTATCTGTTAAACATCACAGCACTTGACATTGCCTTTTGTTTTCAGCAATGATTTATTTACCCTCCTAAATGCCTCAGCACTGGACACATGTGAGGTGCTCTTGCTGTGGTCAGCACAACCATTGTCACATTCTCAGTGAAATCTTTGGTTTTTTTCTCAAAGGTGCTGAATAAAACTGAGGAATACTTGCGCCAGGTCTTGTATAAAGCATCAGAATCCATCTATACTTGGGTTATCCAAGTGAAGAAGATGAAAGCCATATACCACGTGCTCAACCTGTGCAGTTTTGATGTCACAAATAAATGTTTAATTGCTGAGGTTTGGTGTCCAGTGGCTGATCTCCAGAATTTGCGCCATGCGTTGGAGGAAGGCTCAGTAAGTCACCTGAAACTTTTGTCTTGAGCTAACTATACAGATAAGGAAAGAAAACAGTTATTAAAAGTAGGCACAGGCAGATCTGGGGCTGTGTATAAAACATTTTTTTTAATAACCAGAGCCTTGATTTAGTTGTGTGTGATGGGTTTTTTCCTTGAGTCACTTCTATGTTGGACCTGAGGCCAGCTGGGCTCACAGTGCTTTTTACAGTCACACAGAAGGTGCCAGTTCTCTTGTGCTGGTTTTTGTTTTATGAGAGAGAATTTGTAATAACAAGTCTTTGTTTTTAATGTTTCACATGAAGCGAGAATTAGAACACTGCATATGATTAGTGTTTTTGGAGGAGGCACAAAGGGATAAATGTTAAACTTGGGGCTTAATTTAGTGGTGTTTTACGATCAGTGAAACTGCTGATAGAGCACATGTTTTCACTTTGATTACATTAACTGAGATCTTACACAAATGTTATTTCTGTCTGTAAATAGAGGAAGAGTGGAGCTACAATTTCTTCATTCATGAATACCATCCCCACCTCACAACCTCCCCCAACTTTGATACGTACCAATAAATTCACCTCAGGGTTCCAGAACATTGTTGATGCTTATGGAGTTGGAAGCTATGGGGAAGTTAATCCAGGTTGGTCCTTCTGAAAGCTGAACTGTGAGCTGTGCTGTCATTACTGCTTACCTTAATACCTTGCTGAATTGGACACTGGTAAAAGCCAACTGGTGACAATCATACTACTTGTTAGTAGCTATTTAAAAATTTCAGTAGTTTATCAAAACCACAAACAATGCTCCAAGCAACAAGATGGGATTTGGTTTTGCTTTTAAATGGTACTGGTTTTTGATTTTAAATTGTACTGGTAATAGCTGTATAATGTTTCTTTTATATGTGTTACTTTTGGTAAGGAAGATATTTAGGGGAAAAAAACCAGCTGCTAATGGTTATTGATCTTACTGAAGTGTGGAGCTCATCAGTTGAAAAATTCAGATTTTTTTATAGCCCAGTTTAATATATGCTTGTAGCTATGTTGACTGTGTCATTCTGCACAGGAGAATGTACCTTATAATGCAGACCTGAAACACCCACAGAGGAAGAACTGTGGTTGGGCTTTGTTTCCTGGGCTCATATTATTATCCTCAGAATTGTCAGCTAGTGCTGAACTGTGAAGTTGTGATTGACACAGTAAACAAGCTTTAAATTGAGTTAAATTTACAGAGTGGGGAAAAGGTTTATTAGTAGGGGATGAAACATCTTTCAAACTTAGAGCTGAAAACTTTGAGAGATTTAAGTATGGAATTGCTTGGGGATAATGCAGAGAGAACATCATCTGCTGTGCTGGGGCTGAAATGTGTTTGTTGCCCTTGCAGCTCTCTATACCATCATCACTTTCCCCTTCTTGTTTGCTGTGATGTTTGGAGACTTTGGCCATGGTCTGCTGCTGGTCATATTTGCACTCCTGACAATACTGTATGAAAACCACCCTCGGTTAAAAAGAGAACAAAATGAGGTAAAAGGAATTACAAATTATTTACTTTTTGTCCAGCCAGATCACTGGAATAGTCACTAGGTTTCTCAAAAGAACTATTTTTTGCATATGTATTAAATTGTTTTTTTCCCTACTGTTCTAGAATTTTCTGTGTTGAATGCCCCCGTATTCCTTGAGAATATCTTAAAATATTTTTTTGAAAGAGCAGAAATACTCAAGTTGTAATGAAAGACTGAAACTAGTTGATACTTTTGGGCTTGTCTTTCCTTCTGCCAGGGCTACTCAATGATGTGGGTGTTTTACAGAATCTGCTTACAGTGACAACGTGAGGAGAAAACGATTTTTCAAATTCCACCTTTTATGGTTTCTAAAAAGAGTTGCATTTTGAAAATTGTTAAACTTCACTTTAGCTCATTTTGTAATCATGTGGGTTGGAATGCAGGAACACCTGCATCTCTCATTAGAATTATATTTAATTAAAAATGGCTGCAAATCTGTAATTTCTTGTAGTTTCAGGAAGGAAATTGTTTAAAAAGACTATTTGTTACTGTAACAATGCCAGTGAGAAAAGTCTCAGTTTGTGTCATGGCAGCTCATATTCTGTAATGACTGCTCACAAAAAAATTTTAGTTTGTAGAAGTCTTTGTGTGTCCAAAATTGTGTTTCTCTTAGAAATGTGTAGCTAAGCATTGCTCACATAGCAGATGATATTCTCTATTTTGAATTTTTCTCCAATACAGATAATGAAAATGTTATTTGAAGGCCGATATGTGCTGTTGTTAATGGGGCTCTTCTCTATGTACACTGGACTGATCTATAATGACTGTTTCTCCAAGTCAATAAATATATTTGGATCTGGATGGAATGTTTCAGCAATGTTTGAACAGAAGGTTTGGCGGTGAGCTGCATATTTGCTGTGCCATTAAACCAGAGATGTTTTTCCTGCAGCAGTTTAATCCTTTTGTTCACATGTTTTAACTACCCTATTATAGTTTGTCTTTATATTGATGTTGTAGTTTGTCTCTATGAAATATGTTTTCCAGGAGGGTGTTTGTGTGTGGATATATATATGTAATCTCAGACTTTGAGAGGATAGAAAACACACGTCTGGTTTTGGAGGAATTTGTCCTAGGTCATGCTTCTGGAATGAATAGCTGAGCAGCATTAGCATCTGCTCTAAAGAAATTAGCAATTAATGAAGTAAATTAATTACCTGGAAATCATTAGTGTCTGCACAGCTTTTCCTGATAGAAAAAAAAAATTAAAAAAAACAGTCCATGTGAATTGTCAAATCTACTTTTTCTCAAGAGCAGGATAACCTCATTAATTTGAGGTGTCAAAGTCCTTTGGTGTTTAAATGTTCACAGCTAGCATCTCATGGTGACTCACAAAACAGGAAGTGTCTTAAAATTGTCAAGACCACTGGCTTTGGTTAAAGTGTGAATGTGTTGTGGGAACTAAAAACTGTATGAAAATAAAGTAGAAACTTACCCAAGTGCAAAAGGAAAAAAAGGTAGCAATTACTCTTTGGGTGTTTGTTAGTGGATTTTATACAAAAGCAAATTGTGAACTTTTAAAATGAAACTTTCACTTCTAGGAGAATGTGGAATAAAGTCCATAAACTTTCCTTTGAAGGACAGTCAGTGTGAACTAAGATTGTGAGGTTCTAGTTGTTTTTTTTTTTTGCTATTGCTTGTACCAGTCAGGACCTTTGTGCTTAGAAATCCTTTTATTCTTTAAAGTGTGGCAGAGGGTGAGTCAGGTAAAGGAAAGCAGGAGCAGTGTCCTGCAGAACTGCAAATATATATTGTCACTGTGTTTAAAGTGTCAGATCTGAGTGTGTTTTTCTTTCACTGCAGCCTTGAGGATCTGAAGTCTAATCAATATTTAGCACTGGATCCAAATGTTTCTGGTGTATACAATGGAGCTTATCCCTTTGGAATTGATCCGGTTAGTTTCATTCTTTCTGATTATCCACTTGTGATGATCAGTCATTTGTACATTAGATTTTGGTGTGTGTATAAGTAAGGTAAATCTTACTATGAAAAAATACATTTCTGCTTGCATTCTCCATTTGACAAGACCTTTTCTTCTGACAAGTCAAAGATTGAACTATTTTCACAAAATTCAAATTTTAGTTGTGATCCCCACTTGAGGTAGAATTCTGGTCTCCAGTAGAAAAAGGATACTGGTTTATTCCTTCTGTTACAGTGTTCCTTAATGCTGGCTTGGTGTTTTCTTCTTCAGATATGGAATTTGGCAAGCAACCGTCTCACTTTTTTAAATTCTTTCAAAATGAAAATGTCTGTGATCTTTGGAGTGACTCACATGACTTTTGGAGTTGTATTGGGGCTGTTTAACCACTTGTAAGTACAAGAAGCTAAAATAATACTAATATTGCATTTTTTGTCAAGTCTTGAATTATAACAGTCAATCTGGTAAGAGAAATGGGAATTATTTTTTGAAAACAGAGTAATACTAATTAGTAATACTATTAGTAATACTAATTGTGAAAACTGTTCTTAAAAAAAGACCATAATGGAGAGGTCTTCCATCACATAAGTAAGATGATGACTCAGTATTATGCCAAAAAATCCAAAGACATAAATTAATACAAGACTTTATTTCACTTGTTGATAAATAAAGATACATGCCTCCTACAGTCTTTATTTACACTGAAATACCTGATTAAAATTTCACTGAATAAAAAGAAATCAGTTCTGGATTGTAATGTCAGTTGTGCTGTTTAAAAGTGCTTTGTTTTATTGAAATCCTATTTGGGCCATGTTGATCTTTCTTTGTAGAACTTATTTTTAATTTTTCCCCCCATTTTTGTCTTTTAGGCATTTCAGGAAGATGTATAATATTTATTTGGTTTTTATTCCTGAGCTTTTATTCATGCTGTGCATCTTTGGCTACCTTGTGTTTATGATCTTCTTTAAATGGTTGGCGTACTCTGCAGAGGACTCCACATCTGCTCCCAGTATTCTCATTCAATTTATTAACATGTTCCTGTTTCCTGGTGGTGAAACAAAGGGCTTCTTCAGTGGCCAGGTCAGTAGTGTCCCTCCAAGCTTTTGCAGATCCTGTGTTCCCTATGCACATAATACTTGAAAGGAAAAGGGGATGGTTTTTCCTGCTTTAGATTTTGTGATCTAATCTAGTTTTTTTCCCCTCCCAAACAGGGTCCTCTGCAGAGGTTTTTACTTAGTGTTGCCTTTCTTTGTGTTCCTGTGATGCTTCTTGGAAAACCACTTTATTTATATTGGTTGCACAGCGGAGGCCGAGGCATAAGAATGTACAGGGTAAGTACTGAAAGACACTTGCATGTTTCCTCAGTGTGGAAGAATTCAGCTGGTGTTGTGTTGCTCAGAGTAATATCCTTACTAGATATTTCATGGAATGCATTCAAAGGGACCTTAAAGATCATCTCATTCCTGCCATGTCATGAGGGACACTGTCCACTCTCTCAGGTTGCTCCAAGCCCCATCCAACCTTGAACATTTGAACACTTCCAGAGATGGGACAGCCACAGCTTCTCTGGGCAGGGCCTCACCACCCTCCCAGGGAAGGATTTCTTCTGGCAGGGCATCACCACCCTCCCAGGGAAGGATTTCTTCTGGCAGGGCCTCACCACCCTCCCAGGGAAAGATTTCTTCTGGCAGGGCCTCACCACCCTCCCAGGGAAAGATTTCTTCTGTCAGGGCCTCACCACCCTCCCAGGGAAGGATTTCTTCTGTGTGTCTAACCTAAATGTCCCCTCATTCCGTTTGAACCCATTGCTCCTTATCCTATCACTGCAGTTTCTGCTCAATTTAGAAAGTTTTTGACTGAAATACATAATAGTACTTTGTTCCTCTAAATCTTTTTGCCTTTGCTGTGACTACTGTAAGTAATTCTAAGAAAATGCCAGTGGCAGCCTGCTTAAAGAGCCAATACATTTCCATTTGGTAGAGTGGCTACAAGCTGATCCGAAAGGAAAGCGAAGAAGAGCTTTGCCTCCTGTCCTGCCATGATGTTGAAGAAGGCAGCAGTCATTCAGACAGTGGCCACAGAGAGGGGGATGCAGAGGAGGTAATGTTTCTACTTAATCTCCTTTGTATGTCCTTAAAAGCAAATCAGAAGTGGGCAATCAATAGGTCCTGTACACTGCATGCTGAGAATTTTGAAGAAAATCAGTTCAGCCTTTATAAAGACCTTGATGCCCAAAAGCAGTTTACTTATAGTTATTTGTTGCTATTTTATTATTATTCCTTGGTATTTTCAGACTGTTACAGTAAATCACAACCTATATGTACTAGAGAACAGAAAGAGTGCTTTATTTGTAAATAAGACTGCAACTAAGAGTACAGGTTTTCTTAAATTGAAGAATGGGATAAAAATCTGGACTTTTGTCTGGTTTTATGGATTCTTAGACTTGAGGCAAGGTGATGACTGCCCAGCTTCTTGTTAATTAATACTGGCTTTTCATCTGAACAAAAGTCTTTCTATGTTTGCAGATTACATCTTGTGATGAGGATTATTGCTAATGGGGGTTGGGAGACATGGGTAGCATTTCTAGTCCCCACCTGCTGCTGCTGTTTAGTTTGGGCAAATTTTTTAAAGGTCTTGGCAGATTCCACTAACACCATGTGAATTGAAAGACAAAAAATTGCTTCAGTTTCCTAATGTGCAGAATGTGTATAGTTCTTGCTTCACTGGGGTAGTAGATTCTTGCTTCTTGTGTACAGAAGATAGAAGAATTATTTAAACAAAATGTGTTATACAAAGTAAATGTTGAAACACAAAGTTCATATGAAGTAAGTGTTGACATTTTCAGTAATTTCAGTCTTGAAACTCTTTGTAAGGAAAAGTACTTATATTTAGAGCTTACAGCATGAATGCAGTTATTTTTCTATCACTAGCATCATTAATAATTAGCCCTGCTTTTAAAGATGCAAAAATTGACATTGTAAACTTACAACCTTAATAGAATGGGACTTAGAACTGTGGCTGGTTATGGTACTTACAGTTTTCAAGTATTAGATCAAATTCCTTGTGGAAAACATAAATTTCATTCATTTTTATCTATTAACAAAATAATAGTGGAAAATTGTAGCATCTGATTTTTTTAATGTTATCTCTGTAATAAAGATCTTCTACATGGCACACTTTTTTTACTTGATGTGCAATCAGTGTATTACCCTTCAATGGAACTCTTCTTCCATGTAATTAGGATTGGTAGATGAACATTTTTGTTCTCTCGTTTTATTCTCTATGTTGTTTAAATTGATACAAATGTATTTTTATCTTTTAGCTGAATTTTGCAGATGTTTTTATGAATCAAGCAATCCATACCATTGAATACTGCCTGGGATGCATTTCTAACACAGCCTCTTACCTGAGACTCTGGGCATTAAGTCTTGCTCATGCACGTGAGTGGGTGTGGATTTTTTTGTATTTTTAATGCAGTTAGAGGGAGGCTGGCCTGTTCAAGTGATACAATTGTGAAATAAACATTTTCTTAATTAAAAAAAAAAAGTATTTAAACTAATCATGATCTGTGGAAGCCTCCAAACTAAAATTGTGACTTCATGTAAAATACTGCTCTCAGTAGATCTGATTTTGACACTGAGATGTATCTCTCAACATTTAAGGGGATGGGGGCAGCTATCTGGGGTGGGGGATTGCTTATAATTCCCATGTTCAGCAGATCCTGTAATGTTGGTTACACTGGAATGAACAAGTCAGAGTGGCTCAGTGGGTGAATGTCCTCATTATCAACATGAATTATGAAACCCTTTTGTTTTTTATTAGAGTTATCAGAAGTTCTGTGGCGGATGGTGATGAGAATGGGTCTCCATGTGGATTCCAAGTACGGTGTCTTGGTGCTAATCCCTGTTCTGGCAGGCTTTGTTCTGGTGACAGTTGGGATTCTCTTGCTCATGGAGGGCCTTTCTGCTTTCCTCCATGCTATGAGACTTCACTGGTAAGTTCATTTTTTTTTATTTATAGCACTTTAGCATATACTGGCTTGTTTCAGAGGAATTTTTGTGTCAAAATTGTAGGTGTCTTATTAAAAAAAAAGTGTAAAATTCAACAGCCTCATTGCTACTGTAATAGATTTATTTAATCATATTAAATAAATGGCTTGTTAGTTGGATTTGATTGTTCCTCTGGAGTATTTTCAGTAGATTAAAATATTAGATTGGCTTATGATGCATTCTAACCTCAACCACATTCACAAAATATAAGTACTTTTGATTTGTAGTATTGCAGCTTTTCATAATGTAGAATATTAGTAACTTGGATAAGCATTTTGAATTTCAGTCTCGTTATCTCACTCTATGCTTTCAGTCTATTAATTTATTTGGTTCAACAGAACATTTATATTAGTGAGTGGGGCTGCCAACTCTTAAGTATTTTAATCCTTTCTTAGTCTTAATATCACAAGCTCTGCACATTGGAATGGATTCAGAGCATGTTTAGCTTGAAACCTGATGAAATTTATGGTTTACAAAAAGGCATATAGTGTCCAAAGCCAGGAGGCAGTGCTCTGTGCCTGGTAGCATTGTCCTCATTATATTGTATATTTGCAAAACAATTAACTACAGCTAACTCAAAAACAGATTAGTAAGGCAGAAGTAAGAAATGAGCTTTTACAGCCCAGCTTAGTGCCTGTGGGTCTCCTGAGAAACACGAAGTCAGCCTGGGACTGCCATGGGAAGGTTAAATAGCTGCACAGAAAACAAGTGAGAGGATTAGAGTTGGTTTTGTTCAGCCTCTTGTGTTGCACAATTCTGTCCCTTGACAACTCATTTTGGATTCATGTACAGATTCTGTTTTTTTGTCTCGTTTCAGGGTGGAATTTCAGAACAAGTTCTACTCTGGTGGAGGATACAAGTTTATGCCTTTCTCTTTTAAGCACATTTCTTTACATTTTAATAAAGATGGTGCATTATAGTTTGGCTGCTGTCAGCAGAAATTTTGGAATTGTCTGCAGATAACTGCATGATTGGATCTTGCCTGTGAATGGTTTCTTGTGGAACGAAGTGGTTTTCACTGATTGCCTTATAATGCAGCCAAATAATTCTGTAAAACATACCTCCCATGGAAAAACATAGCAGATCTGGAGCATCTTGTAAAGTATATAGATATAAAATGTACATTTTTCTTGATAAACTAATGTTGTAAATTAATTTTATTCTTAAAAAAACCAGTTGTTACTGCTTGTCCTAAAACCCATGTAGGCATTTTTTTTAGTCTGTTTATTTTCTTGAATGGTTACTTTTAAGTTATCTGAAAGACTTTTCATTATATTAAACATTCATTACTAATCTCATACTTAACCCAGCTGCATCTTGTGCACTTTGGGAACCATTCAACAATGCAATAGAAGCAATGTCTGTTTTCAGTACGTATTCCAGGATGATTATAAAGTGTATATTTATACACACCAATGAAACATGCTCTTTTTTGGCCATATTTAAAATTGCACTGGAAATGGTATTTGTTCATTCTGAGTTCTGCCTGGAGTTACTACTTTAAGCTCTTGGATGCCACACTGATATTTATATTTATATTTAATGTTATGGAAAAAGGCGGGATTAGAAGTGTTACTCCTTTTTTCCCCCCCTAGTGAGGAATAACTTTTGCACAAGGAATAAAGAATTGGCCTCGATCCCTGTTTCTGTTTGGCTGCAAGGACACAGTGCCACCTGATGTTGTAGAACCTAATTTATACCGAATAGGTGGACAGGGGTAGTTTTATATTATTTTTGTATCAGTGTGAAAATGGGGATATTGCCATCATCTTTTATCACCTGTGCCCTAAGAACAGCACAAGTTAAATTTTGCACTTGTTTCATACGAATTCCCAATAAAGCCTCGTTTGCGCTGTGCCGAGCGGGCCCTGTGTTTGTCCAGAGGTCTTTCCCTGCTCCAGGCGCTGCCGGGGGGAACGAGCGGCCCTGAGGGGCGGCGGGCAGCGAGGGGAACGAGCGGCCGTGAGGGGCGGCGGGCAGCGAGGGGAACGAGCGGCCGTGAGGGGCGGCGGGCAGCGAGGGGAACGAGCGGCCCTGAGAGGCGGCCGCTGCCGGGGGAAATCAAGGCCCGTGAGGGGCGGCCGGGGGCGAGAACGAGCGGCCGTGAGAGGCGGCGGGTGCCGAAGGGAAACCAGCGCCCG
>VZRZ01002444.1:93742-161934 GCA_013398175.1 Climacteris rufus
TGAGGGGAACGAGCGGCCGCGAGGGGCGGCCGGTGCCGAGGGGAACGAGCGGCCGTGAGGGGCGGCCGCTGCCGAGGGGAAGCAGCGCTCGTGAGGGGAACGAGCGGCCGTGAGGGGCGGCCGGTGCAGAGAAGGGAGCGCCCGTGAGGGGCGGTGGCGCGGGGCGGGCTCTGGGCGGGAACGCGGCCGCTCGAGGCGCCTCNCGTCGGGCCGGTTGCGGCCATGAGCCTGGACGACGTGCGGCTGCGGTGGCTGCGGGACCGAGCGCTCGCCCTGCTGGGTCTGAGCGACCCGGCGCCTTTGGAGGAGCTGCTGAGCCGCGGCGGGGAGGCGCGGGCTGTGCTGCGCTTCTTCGGCCTCAGCGCCGAGGGCAGCGAGGATGCGAGCGGGGCGGGCACGGCGCTGCTGCTGCTGCGGGCCGAGCGGCGCGGCCGGGACGGTGAGGAGGCGGTGGGAGAGGGTCCCGCTCCCCGGCCCGCTGAGCCCTCTCCGGGCACCACCTGGCCCCAAATCCCTGTTTCCCCCTCCTTCAGACCCGTCCTTGTCCCATCTGCTGAGTCGTAGCGCCATGGCTCCTGTCCTTACCCCTTTGACCGCCTCTCCATCCCCTGGGCTGTGTCCTCCTGAACCCCTTCTATCCCACCCATTTCTAGAATTTTGTCCCCTCTGTTTGTGCCTTGATGGGATTTACATCGTCCCTCTGCGGAGTGTTGTATCATGCTTTCCTCCCGTTTTGTGTTTGTGCAGATGCAGGTGGCACGAATGAGTGTTTCTATGTGGCTTTTAATGAAATTCCTGAAGAATTTGTGTCAGATTTTACTGTGTATTTTTTGAGAGACGCCAAAGGTATGTGCCCTGAAGAACTGCAGGCTCAGCATTTTCAGCTTTGCATTAAGCAAAGCATTAAGCAGCACAATTGCTAGAGGAGATAGGATAGTGACTGGGATTCAGGATAGTGTACATCTGACTTAACTGGGTAGGAGTATACTCAGGATAGAGCCAGGAATCAGGAATGCTTGATCATATAATGGTAGTTCTGTGCAAGATTTTCCTGATCTGTCTGTAGAACAAGGGTTCAAATCAAGGCCACTGTTCTTTTGAACAGAAAACAATTTTCTGTAAAGACTTAGAACCAGGTGATGACATTGAAATATTTTTCTGCCCTTTCTGAAAAAGCTTCTTCATTACTAAAACCAGCACTGGTTTTGAATGTGACTTGCATCAAACTTAGTGGTGTTTTATTGGAGTTTTAACTTATTATGGAAAGGACTTTATGTTTTATACTTTCTGTATCAATTAATTAGATTTATACTATTTGTTTGTGTACGGTTTAGAAAGAGTTGCTGAACCTAATGACCTGACTGAAGCTAATGAGATTCTTCCTCAAGTGATAAAGTCTGGTGTACTGACTGAGGATACTCGCTTGATGCTAAAGAATGTTGTTTCACAGGTGAATGTGTTCAGCTTTTATATGTGGAGTCTTGAGTGTTTCTAGGGGTGATTTGCCTGTTTAGTATTCTGCTGAGAATATGGACTATACATAAAAATCATTAGTATTTAATCTGACCTTCATATGCCAAAATTAAGTTTTTTGTTAATCTGTATTTGATATTTTGTTTCCCCATTTTTTTCCCTATATGAAAATCCTTTAGGAGTGTGACAGCAGAGACCTCTTTTTCTGTGCTCGCAGACTTTCATAAAGGTGCTGGAGCTATTCCTCTGCAGAACTCGAGGCAGAGAGAATGATGCTAAAGAAGTGAAATGGGAGGAGACACCCTTAAATTAAATTTTAGAACAATAGCCAATGAATTGCTAGTAAGGTGACTTCTTTTTTGTTTTATATGAACCATCTAATCTATGGCACCTCTTTGAATCCTAGGAGTTTTCACCAGCTCTCTCCAGTGGTCAGCAGCAGATTGAGAAAGCTTCCTTTCATTCAGATAGTGAAAACACAGATTCTGAAGAAATGAATTTATCTGAGGCTGAACTTGAAGAAAAGGAAGAACAGGCAGTGGAATACTCTAATACTCCAATGAGGAATGAAACTCAGCTGACCATACAAGGTGAGGGTGAATGTTCTGCCTCTGCCAGTATTGTGGTGATTAGAGCACGTGGCAGTAGAAAGAGGTTCAGCTAGCAGTGGCTTTATGTAGAATAGCAAATATAGTTTCTGGGGAAGCTCTGGATCTGATTAAAGCTTCTCTTTGCTGATACCAGCCGTACTTTTCCTGCCCTGAAGCATAGCAGGCAGCATGGAGAAATGGATGAAATGACTGATAAGTCTTTCAAGCAGCCTGGAATAAGAACAGGAGAGGGGGTAGACATGTCAAATCACTTCAGGGGACTCAGGCCTTGACAGGGTGTAGAAAGTGGAGGTCAAATGAGACTTTCACATGTTGTTTAATGTCCCTTCTCTGACAGGGACTGGTGTCATGCCCTGAAGGAGAGCATAGTGGCTTACATTGAGGAGATTGATAATCTTCAGTAAAGCCCTGTTCCTAATTTTAAATAATTAGAGATTGGGTTAAGACTTGAAAGCTGAGAGCTTTTCCTGTATTTCTAGGAATATCTATTTGTTTGCATTGTGTCACCTGTCAAAAAGCTGAATCTATTTTGCCCTATTCCCAGATAGGCAGAGCAGGGGGTGTGTTACCTGTCCTCAGGCAGCCAACAAGAGGGAAGGCAAAAGCTGTTCAAGTGATGCTACATTACCAATGCTGTTGGAACAAGACAGTTCATTCTATGTGCATTTTCTTCCAGCAGGAGATATTAAACTGGAGATGCCAGCTATAAATCTAGATGGAGAAGTGACTGTTCTTGCCACAGTTCCAGAAGTGGTTCAATCCCTGAAAAGTTGTGCATTGACCTGGCAGAAATTAATATCCACAGTTCTGGAGGAACAACTGAAAAAGGTTCCACAGGTAATGTTGTCTATAACACCAAGATGCTTTTATTCCCCACTTTGCTTCCTTTCCCCACAAGAATTGTGTTAATTTTAAATTCTGCTTCATTTTTGATTGTTGGAAAACCATTTACAATTGTTGAAAAACAGAACAAAAGTAGTGAGGAATCATGTGGCTGTGGGAAGGAAAATATGAATAGAATATGAAGGAACTTGCTGCAGATCCTACCCACACAGGAAAACTGTGGAAAACTAAGGGATTTTTCTTAACTGCACTCTTCCAAAGAACCATGAAATACTAAAAGCTGGACTGAGTAATTTTTATTTTTAAATAGACAGCTGTATTTTTGCAAAAAGTAATCTCAAGCAAAATAAAAAATTCTTATTTTCACGTTCTCTTTCTGCAAACACATATATGATTAAACACATATATCATTAAACCTACTGAGGGATTTTATGCCTGTAAAGTTAGCTGTGCATAGACCATAAGCTCAGGGATATGTGTAAAACTCTTTATTTCAAGGATTTTCTTCTGTCTGGGCTTTTTGCATGGTTGAATCATATCAGGTTTCTCTCAGCATAAAATATATTAAAAGAAGGAACAAATATAATCCTGGTTATGAGTTTTCACTCTTGCATAAAGGTAATTTAGATTTTTTAATTTGATTCCACATTACTTGTAGGATGATGGTCCACTTGCAGAGATTGACCTCTGGCGTGAAAAAAATGCTACTTTAAGTGCTCTTACTGAACAGATAAAGCTTCCAGAGGTGCAGAAAGTCTTGGAAATATTACAGGAAGCTGAATCTGAGTGTGTTGGAGATTTACAGATAGTCCTAAGTGACCTCAAAAAGCATCACATGGAAGCTCAAGATAATGTTAAGTTTCTTTCAACTCTCGAACGCCATTTGAAGGTACCTGTCCTTGAGAAAACTTGGTGAAGTTTGAACTGTAGTTACCTGAGTTAGGTTTCTCTGTAAATATAATCACCTCTTGTTTACCTTTTTTACTTCTTATCAGATAAAGATGTACTCTAGATTAATAGATTATATTTAATATTTTTAAAAAGACTTGTTTATTTTGTTTGGTTACAGCAGTGTTGATATTTGAAAGCTCAGAGCTGTGAACACTTGGTTTGTATGTCCAGCCTTGGGAGAATTTGATGGCATAGCTGAATTGGGGAACACAGAGAAAACAAACATTTCTCTAGTCCATTTTTGAGGTAGTTTCTACTACAAATTACAACTTCTATCTCAGTGTTTAAATTTTACTGAAGATCATCCAAACATCCAAATAAAGAGTTGAGCCAAAACCAGTCTAGGGACAGCTTTTGTAGAAAACAGAATATTTAGGCAGGACCTAAAACCATTTGGGGCAAAAGATGCAGATTTGTACATCCTTAACCACGTGTGTTATTTAGGCACCAGAATGTCTCCTTGACTAGGTTATTTATTTAATAATATCACAGGCTTTATTAACTTCAAGTATCTACAGAATAAATATTTGTTTATTGGATAAGAGTTTGAATTCATGACATCTTATTCACAATATGCATTTAATAGAATTTAACAAGTGGCACTGGGGCAGATGTTGTCTCCAACACAATCCCTTCCCTGCTGGATGCCCTGAGGATGGTGTGGATCTTGTCACGGCACTACAACAAGGAGGAACTCATGGTTCCCCTCTTGGAACGAATTGCCTGGGCCATTGCCACAAGAGTGTACAAAGCTGTGGATCTACACACACTGTTTCAGTAAGTGCTGGATTCCCCTTTAACTAGGTTGTGTTTATTAAAAGCTTTGCTTGTCTTACACAAAGATAGATACACAAATAGATAACACTTCCACCAAATATGTGTCTGCATTTTTCTACCATCTGAAGTTGTATGAGAAGGTCAATGAAAAGACAATTTATTTTGTAATTTTCATAAATTACTAAACCAGCCCTGAAGAAATAGGTGCTTGTCCTCTTTTGTATTGAAAGGGCATAAACTAAACTAAAACAAATAGAAGTATAGTGGTAAAAAAGTGGCATAAATATAATCAAAATCACTCCTGAAATTATATCTCCTTTCAAAATCACATTGAAAATAAGTTATAGGTTTTGCCTAGATCTTGTATAATTAGAAGCTTCTAAACCAGAGTACATTATTCCAGTTGAGGTATGATCATTTTATCTATAGCATTTCTGTCTATAATATCTTAACTGTGTTGATTTGATTAATAGAGAAGATAGAGCTGCTGCAAAAATTAAAATAACAGAAGCCAAAACCACCCTTGAACAATGGAAGAAATGCTATTTTATTACCTGTATCCAAGTTGAAGAATCAGGAAGTGAGCGATACTGGAAATTTGACGTGAAGCGTTTCTTTGAAAAAACAGATCATATGGTTTCAGTCTGTCAAGATCTGCATTACATTTTTCAGGTAGTAATGTAGACAATAAATAAATAGATTGTGTAATCACTGTCTTCTTCTATAGAGGAGATTCTTTTGTGTTGTAGATGTTGACTTATTAACAGCCTTTAGTTTTGTGAGTGGTTTTGTGTTTAAGACCTGAGCAGTGCCTTTGATTCTAACAAAAGTGTGTTTAATGCTGGAGATGGAATAACTCTTCTCCAGGTACTGGTTGAGGCAAGATGCTACTGTGTGCATGTTATGAACACAGAGACTTGCAACAACAGTTTCACACATTTGTGATTTTCATGGGTTGCCAGCTTAATGAGACGAGTTAGATAAAATACCACTTAAGTATGCTATAATATAAAATTTGGCCATCTGTGCATCTGTGTGTTAATTGCAGATTAACATGAACAGAGAAATGCTGTGTTTAGGCTAATTTAAGTCAGGGTAATTAGCAATATGGTCCATCAATAAACTGTCTGTGTAAAAACTGTATGAAAAATGGAGTAAAAAGGACTAATAACTGAGTATTTTCTGTTATAACAACTGAAGTGCTAGGTCTGTAGATTGTTCCTGTGGGTTTTTTTCAATGTCTTATATTAAAATATTTGATATCTAAATCACAGCACACATTGATCATTCTCTGAGTGGTTTATATTATTAAAGGAAAAATTTAACAGAATAATGTGTTAAGTGGCAGAAAAAATATTAAAAAGGAAGCTTTCTGCTATGTTCTTCTGAATTAATAGGTCATTGAAGAGCTTTGCAATGTATTTATTCCTGAACTGGTAACTGTGACAGCAAACCCAAAGCGTATTCATGTACTACAGAGAGGAGTAAATGGAGTAATGATTCCTCTGAAAGAGCTGACATTTGACCCTTTTAGCCTGGAAAGTGCACAGGACTGGGGGTCAGTTATGGAAGAATTTAGAGAAGATGTTTTAGTAAGTACCATTTACTGTGATTCCCAAAAAGTAGTAGAAATAAACTTGACTGCTATTATTAAAAAGTTTTTTCATTTTACCTTCTTTTCTTGGTTTTATAGGATGAATTTCTAAGTGACAGGACTTTTTGTCTTTTTTCTTTTGTTTAGGCTATTGAAGAAAAGATCAATAAGTTTATTGATGAATCTTTTAAGTCCCTTCGGTCAGCAGAGGCTGCTTTTGACCTGCTGTTAAAGTACAAACACATCCAGACTCGTGAAATTATTAATAAGAAGCTCATGATGAAGTTCAGTGATGTTTTGGACCAATACTGTAAAGAGGTATTTAATTTAGGGAATTCTTATGTAGTACATGAAGTTCTCTACCTAATGAAAATCATGAATCTCTGTATATGTCTAAATATCTTGTAGTATCATTTACTGTCTAAAAGAGTGATAACTTTTCTAAATAAACATAACAATTGCTCTCATTTTTTTGAGCTGATTGGAGAAATAGTGTGGTCAATTTGCTGGAATGGTGTGCACATCTGTAAATGTGAGGCACTGTGGGGGAACTGGAGAGTATTTGCATGTGCTCTGAATGCAACAAGGCTTGTGGCTATTCCTGCACCTTGTAAACAGCAGCTCTACAGGAGAACTTCCCAAGAAAATGGATCTCCTGTGCCCTGCAGCTTTCTTGTGATGGACAACAAGTTCATGGTATGACCAAAAGGTGTGAGAGATCAACTTTGGAAGGCAGAAACAATTTCTGACATGTAGAAGCCTGTGTGCTGGAAAGCTTTTCATGTCAGCTTTTTTCTTGGTATTTCAAAAACACTGAGTTTAATGATAAAATGTAATCTTACAGCAAATGATGCCATAATGGCAGCTCCACAAGATAGAGGAAGGAAGACAAAATAATTGTTTTTATCCTGCTGCTGGAGTTAGGTGTACCAGACACTGACCGTGGACAAGCAGTGGCAAAATGATCCTTTGCAATATTTTATTCTCTTCTAGGTTGAAAACATTAAGCAAATCTTTGTTCAGAACCTGAAGGATCCACCTCTGTACAAGAACCACCCTCCAGTGGCTGGAGCAATATCCTGGTCCCGATCCCTTTTCTGTCGGATCAAACGCACCATTGTTCGGTTCCAAGAAGTGGAGGAGTTGCTCACTACTGAACGTGGAAAGGAGGCATGTGGGTTCTTTTGGTACTTGGTGAAGGAAGAAATACTTCCATCCTACACTTCTGAAGATGTGAAAGTGCTCTAAAGTGAGGGGAAGTCCCAAGTCTTTGCACACAGCAAGGCATGTTAGATGTAAAAACTGGATTGGAACCTTCCCACTGTTTCCCAGGGAAACACTGATGGAATCAGTTACATAATTCAAGAGCCCAGTTTCTCCAAATTAATTACAAGGCATTACTTGTCCTCTTACCTAATAAAAACCAGAAATCATACTGAGACACCATATTGAGACAGGTTAGTTGAATATTTCTCATGGTCTTTAAAATGAGTTATAGAGAGTTTTCCTTTTTAGGTAAAACAAATATATCTCCAAGTGGCCAAGAAGATGAAAGAGTATGAAGATCAAAAATACCATCAGTGGAGAGAGAGTACAGAACAGATGCTGCCACTGTTACTGAAAGATACTGTACTGACTGTTGTCACTGGTGGGGCTGCAACAAATGTTAATCCAGAGACTTCTGAGCAGGTGAGATATGGGAAGATATTGTATCAGGCTTCTCTGTGGGGAAGAACTGAAATCTATCTGGTGGTCAGTGAGAATTTTCTGAGAATAATATTTTAAACACAGATTTTGAAAAGGAAGATTTCAAAAGTTCTGAGCTTGAAATTGTTTGTGGTCCTTTAAAAGACACAGTTCCTGAATCACTTGGCAAATTGTTGAATGTTGTTTCTCTGTGTGTTCTTCTGTGCTGTGGTTCCTGTTAATTTTTAGGTTTTGGTACAACAGTTTTGGGACATTGCAAAAAACTTGGGACTGAAGTTAGGTAGAGGCAGGTTCCCAGCAGAGATTGTGCAGAATCCTGTTCTTCTAAACTTTTGTCTGACTCTGAATTTCCACTGGGTTTTCTGTTGTGTATGTAAGCAGAGGTGATTTGGTTTGCTTCTTGGAAACAACTGTCACTGAAAAGGTAGTTCTGTGTGATTTCTGAAACTGGAATGCTGAGGCTGCTATCTAATTTTAAAGGCATTTCACAAGCTCTGAATGTCAGTCATTCTGACTTTTACCTGCTGCCTTATCAAATGTCCCCAAGAACTCACCTTTACCTTGTAATACCTTGTAATAACAGTTTGGTGCTTCTCTCCTTTCTGCTGTTCTTTGTTGTGTTGTAGAGCTCTGTAACAGAGGAGCCTGTCACCACCAAGAAAAGTGTCTGCTTTACTGTGAATTTTTCTCCTGTTATCCGAGAGATTATCCTTGAAACAAAGTACATGGAACAACTGGGGCTTCCAGTCCCAGAAATAGCGAGATATGTGGCTTTACAGGAAGAAAAATACCTTAGGTAAGGCTGCAACAGAATATCTGCTCACATACACACTTCTGGCAGCATTTCAAGAGATTTCACTCCAAACTAGAATGGGCCCTGAGTCATCAAATTTTGGAAATATAAGAGCCCTTAGTGACTTTTTTTTTAAGGGTACAGTTACTAATGGCCAGGTTGCACTGGTAAGCTTTTCTCAGGCACTGTCTGGATCCTTTGTGCTGTAGGACTGTTACACAAATGAACAACTTGTCAAAATCTGAGAGAAAACAAGCAAAATAGTTTGTTTTGCAAATGAATTGTTATTGCCTTTGGATTTCAGCTCATTTAAACTCACTATTGCTTTCTTCCAGTACAGCCTGGAATAAGTCAGTTGTGTCCAAATTACCACAGATATTCAGCACACAGATGTGCTAATAAGATCCCTAACTGGATTTTAAATTCACCTGTTCAGTTCACTTCTGTGCTTCAAACTGGGGCTGTTTCCATAACTTTCTGATCTGAGGCAGGAGAGGTTTGTTCATCTATTTATTGGAGCCATATGAAACTTTTGTTTTCAGTGGGAAACAAATTACTTTTATAACCAGTACATATTCACTGGTTAATTCTGCAAATTTTGCTTAATAGAATGATGGGAGTTCTCTGCTCTTTGATGGAGTTCAGAACTGTATTTCAAGAAAATAATAATTTCTATATTTTGTTGGTTTGTGTTTCTTATGTTCCTTAGGTACACAAGTAAATTGAAAACTATGCTGGATCGCTATCACAAATTAATGGAAACAGTGAGTGAAGCAGAAGCCAAACTTCTTGATGATTATATCCAAGAACTCTGGAGAATATTGAAATCAGGACACAAAAGACTCACATGGAATTCCTTAGGTAATGGAGATACTATTTTGAAATGGCCTTAGACACTGATTTTCAGTTTAAAAAATCTCCTCAATTCTGCAGTCTATTTTTTATGTCATATGACAGCAATGTATCCCTAAATGATACATCTTATTGCCACAGGGGCAGAATAGCAGGTTAAACAAACTCTCATCCAAGAGGATATTTCTTGTGTTTTTATTGTATTTAAAACACTGGAGATGATTAGAAACCTTTAGCTAAGAGCTGTAAGGGAGCTAGATGAAGGATTAGCTGAGAAAACATCAAGTCTATGATTCTGCAGAACTTTGGTTCATCCTTAGAGATAAAACACATCTGGTTGTGGCAATTTTGATGCATTGGTGAAATACTTGTTAAAAGAGAAAAAAACCAAGTTGTTGTGATTTATTTCAAGGTATTGGTGAATTTATTCACCAATGTACACAAGCCATTGGGAAGTTTGAGGTACTTGTCCATCAGATTCATAATATTTCTGAAGACATAAGCAGCAAACTTCAGTTCATAGAATCAACAAATCTCTTTAAGTTTCCACGTTCAAAAAATGGTGACAAACTTCCTGGTAAGTCTTTATATTTTCATTTCCAAGCTCTGAGGTGTTTTATTTTTCTCTGTCTGGCACTTTATGGTTTTAGTTGCTAAGATCAACCCTTTTAGTTGTCACCAAAACCAGTTATAGCAGTAATTCAGGGTGTAACAGAGGCTTGAACTGGTTTCCTCAGATGGAAATGGCAGTGAGCTGGTTGTCTGCCAGATTTCTTTCAACATTTTGTAAGTTGTAAAAAGGTTGCTATTAAATAATTGAATTCACATAAAATCCATATTTCAGAGGGCTGAAATATTAATAAATTAAGCATTAATAACTGAAGATATTTTTTATCAGCATATAAGATCAATTTCATGTTCACAAATAAAGCCCAGGTAATTAGTTCAGTGTATAAAACTGTTAGATCTTTTACAGTTAATAATGCTAATTTTTGTATCTGTTGCAGAAGCAAAAGAATTTTTTGACTATATTAAGTGTGAACAGGCAAAAGATGTGGAACACATGGTTAGAAACTATTCTGCAATCCCACCATTGCTAATAGAAGTGGAAGGACAAGTTGCCAATACCAACAGTGGCAAAGCTCCAAAATTAGCTTCCTATTATGCATACTGGGAAAATAGGATTTATCAGGTGTTGACACAGTTAATTGTGAAGTAAGTCAATTTTCTGCTTTAATGGATTTCCAGTAATCTTCAGATTTTTCTGAGTCTGGGTTGATCAGTACACATGCTGACATTCTGTTTGAACCCATGAGTCCAAGAACAAAGGTTTTACTTGTGCAGTGGCTGAGCCAGTCCTGTAGCAAGATGTTATGAAGACTTCTATTATAAGCAAGGTATTATTGCAGCTCTATTGTAATATCTGTCTAAGCTTCCCATCCATCTCTTCTTCCCATGGTCCATGTTTTGTAATCTGATCCATGCTCAGATGATTTTGTTGTGCTTTCTTGACTGGGCTGTTGCAGTGGAGTTGACCACAGTCTCAGAATCATTTTGCACCAAAACATCCCCATTCATTCCTTCCAACAGCTTCTTTCAGCAAGTCAAGCTTTTGCATTAAATCATTTTAATGGGACAGTTTTGCTCCCAGACACATCAGTGTTTCCAGCTGAAATCAGTTGCAGCTCAATTTACAGATCTAAGCACACACCTGATAATTGCAGTCTCTCTTGGGCATTTCCCTGGGAGCAGCACCTGATTATTTCTATCTTTGACACTCTTTTTTTTTTTCCTTTCTCAGGAATTTACAGGTTTTTAATGCAGCTGTTCTTGCAAATGTGCCACTGTTACAAATAGAAGCTGTTTTATCTGTTCCTGAGATAAGCCTGCAACCTGATGCCAGTGAGATTGAGAAAATGACTGTGCAATGTATCCAAGACTGTATTGAGGTCACTAAGGTGATTTTTGATACAGATTTTTTTTTTGTTGCCAGAGTTTGCTTATGATTATAATGAACTAATCATTTTTATTTTTGGGCAAGCATAAATGTCAAAGGGGAGATCCATATTGATTTATATTGAAATCAAAATATCCAGTACATTGTTCTAATTTTACAGACTGATGATCAAGGGGAAAAAATCCCACAAAGCTTCATGCAATTTTTACTCAGGTAAAATTATCTATTTCCTTTTAGCAGTTTTGCCAGTGTAAGGACAAGATTTGGTTCTATAAATCAGCATACATCAGAAGGAAATACTTTTCAGATTGCACTGCAGATGTTGCTTTCTGATGTATGAATAAGCTGGTGGAATAAGGAACGTGAGTGGCCTCCTCTACAATACATTTCTTCTTAAAAGCAGCAGAAAAACTGTTCAGAAAATGTTGGAGAAGGGCATTTAGGACACATCTAGGACAGCAAATACCTAGATGAAATATCTAACTTACTGGCAATGATGTAGCAATATTTTCCTGCATAAATAGTTTTGCATTGAACTGCTTTCCTGAAAAGAAGCCAAATATTGTGACAATGTTCCTGCCCTATGGTGATGGAGAAACGATTCCAGATATCACCTGAAATGAATAAATTCAGATTAAGTGTGCTTTCTGTGCTCAGATTTGCTGTTCTGCTTCACTGCTGCATCCAGACTGTTTGACCCAGTACCTTTTTTCTTTCTGCCATGCTATATTGTTGCTCAACAGACATTTAGAAGCAGATTGAGTAATGCATGGAAACTCTTGTTAGGATAAAATTAACTCTTGTCAAGTTGATGGGGAAGTGTGATCTCTTTTTTACTGTCAGAAAAACAACTGATTTGAGAAATCATTCACACCACTTCCTACATTGTATCCTAAATAATGGTGAATTTGTTAACTGAAAGGGTCATCAAGCATTGGAACAAGCTGCCCAGGGAAGTGGTGGAGTCACCATTCCTGGAGGAAAACTTACATGGTTGACAGTCCTGGGCTGTTGGATGATTTTAGAGGGCTTTTCAACCTAAATGATTCTATGAATGATTTAACTAAAATGACTTAACAAGGAATCTGTTTTCCAACCCTGTCTTTAAAACTCCAGCGTTTCATACGATGGATGCACGGTACGTGTGTTGAATGCCCTCCTCAGCACGTCAAGGCAGATGAAGTTGTCACTTTCAGCTTTTACAGTGATGTCTCCCAGAGCCCTCTGATCATTGAACAGGCTGTTCTCATCACTCAGAATGTCCACAGACTCCTGGCTTCTCTCAGCAAGTGTTTGAACCAATGGAAGAGGTATGACCTCCTATGGAAGTCAGACAAAGGCACAGTCCTGGACCGTTTGGCTGCAGAAAAGCCTGCTTGTGTTGTCTTTGATGAACAGTTGCAGTTCTATATGAAGGTAGCTCAGGAAGTGACTCAACAGCCCTTGATTAAAGATGAACAATTTATCAGGCTTCAGCTGTCTCCCTTAGCTTTTGCAGTGCAGGAGAATGCTAAAGCCTGGGTGATGTCACTTGGGAAGCTGCTTAATGAGTTAGTAAGAGAGGAGCTCTTCAGGCTTCAAGATGAGATTCAGGTAGGTGTTTTCAGTTTGATTTTTTGTTATCACATAGACTGAAAATGAATCTGCATGTTATTTGCTTGTGTTTTGTGTTTGACTCATGATTATAATTCTGCTTAATTGCTTTGTCAATGTTGATTCTGGAAATTATCTTTACTTTTTACAGAGATTATCAGAGAATGTTAATAGACCTCCTGATACCCTGGATGATCTCAGAGTTATCCTTGGTGCAATTGTAGTGGTCAAAAGCATATCCTTCGAGGTGGAACTGAGATATTTGGACATCTGGGAGAGATACAGAACTCTTGCAATGTACAATATTCCAGTAAGAGCATGTCTCATCAAACACCAGATTTGAGCTAAGGGTACAAATGCTTCACATGTGAATGAATAAATATTTTCCTTTTAAGACATGTTACAGAATTGCAGTATTGTTGAGGTTTGAAGGGATATCTGGAGATTGTCTAGTCCAGATTCCCTTCTCATATCACTATGTCCACTTTAAAAGGGGCATATGGTATGTGTTTAAATCTGATTGATGTCACTTTGGTATTGGTTTTGTGTTTTGCAATTTTATAATGTGAGCACATATTCCTGCTTAGGTCTTGTGAGAGGTGCTACTTGTTTTGTTTCAGGTAGCTAAAGAAGAGCAAGAGAAGTCTGACAATATCAGGGAAGCATGGGAGACTCTCTTTATGGAAGCATCAGAAGTCAGTCGCAACCTGGATTGTAAAGGAGGTGTAAAAGAAACATTCACAAAGGTAGTATTTGTAATTAGTATTGTAAACAATTAGAAATGGAAAGGAAAGCTGTTTAAACACTGTTCTCTTTAGGTGACACAGCAACAAATTGAAGACTACAGCAAAGAGACTGAAGATTTTTTCCAGAAGCTCATGACTGAGGGGCCTGGTGCTGTTGGGGATGATCTTGATAAAGGTAAATGGAATAATGTGTGTGAAGTGATGTCTTGAATATATTAGTCTTCAGACAATTCAAAGTGAATTTTCAGACAAGAAAATTGTGCTTTACTTATTAACATACAAACTCAACAGCCAGGAATGTGAACATTTATAGTACTAGAATTTCTATAGACTCCATGCAAGTGCTGTCTTATATATTTCCCATGAACCCCAAGATTACTTATCTAGAAAAATTCCTCTCCTTTCCCAGGACTCGAACTCATGGCTATGTTTGAAAAAGAATTGGAGAGGCTGGAAGAAAGGTATCGGGAACTGGGCAGTGCTGAGAAACTTCTGGACTTGCCAGTAACAACGTACCCAGGCTTACTGAAAGCACAGAAAGATGCAAAAGCTCTGAAGGAGGTCTATGACATTTATGCCCAACAAAAAGTGAGTATCACACCGAGTCTGCAGGGCTCTGTGTTCATGCACAGACACACAGGAAAGGTGGGGGACAGAAAAAGAGGCTGCATTGTCCCCTCATTACTGTCAACTCTTTTCAAAGCCTTGGCATGAAATAAGCTGTGCCCTGTCATTGGCTGTCACCATGAAATTATTTTAATAATATTAGTGCAGCACTAACAGTGTCTCCAAGGTGGACCAAAGACATCCTCCCCACCTCTAGTAATTATTAGATGGCATTTTACTGCACAAGGCTCCTGGTCATTTCAGTGAAACTACTTTTGGATATAGGATGTGTACAGGTGACAATGGGTATCTCAGGCTTTCACTACTCTTTAAGAAGTTTTATTTTTCCAAAATTAAAATGCCCTGTAAAGTATGCTCCTGTTCTCCATATTCCTTTTTACTATTTCTTATGCAACTGGTTGTGTTTGACTATGAATCTGTCTTGGACATGAACTTGTCTCTCCCTATGTAAAATGTTGATACAGTTACATCTGCATCCTCACTGTGGACTTAGATCCTAATGTGGTGAAAAGAGTTTTTTTGGAGGGGATCAAAACTAAATATGATTTTTTTTCCTTTCTAATGTACCTGTTTCTAGGCAGCTAAAAAGGAATGGTCTCAGACACTCTGGATAAACCTCAATGTCCAGGTTCTTCAAGATGGAGTTGAGGGATTTCTGAAATCCCTCCGGAAGCTGCCCAAACAAGTGCGCAGTTTGCCCGTAGCTGTCCAGCTGGAAAACAAATTGAAGGCATTTCGAGACTCTGTTCCTTTGTTGCTTGATTTGAAAAATGAAGCTCTAAGAGAAAGGTTTGTTTTGATTTGTTGATGCATTGTCTATATATAGAAATATTATATGTGTTTTGTTAGAAGTTTTAATTTCCTTTACTGAGGTCCTGCCATGTCCTGCAGCTTGGAACTTTACTTTCTGCCTAATGAACTTGTGTAATAGCATGCAAGGTGACTACAATGATTAATGTAGTATACTTTAGGAGGATAATGTAGGATACTTTATGTATTCAAACCAGTAGTTCCTGTTTAAACTGTGGAGTGCCAAACATGGTTTCATTATTATATATCAAATGACAGTTGTTTTTGTTTTTTACTGTGTCATGGTGGTTGGTACAATTGATGTGTCAATTTAAAACAGGCATTGGCAAGACCTTATGGAGAAAACAGGAACAAGGTTTGAAATGAAAACAGAAACATTCACTTTGGAAAATATGTTTGCTATGGAACTTCACAGACACACTGATGTTATCAGTGAAATAGTTGGAACTGCTGTTAAAGAACTTAGCATTGAGAAGGTAATGTATTGAATTATAGAATCATAATAAAACTAAAAAGACAAGGACAACAATAATTAGAGTTGTATTTGAGATTTTTAAAAGTTTGGTCATCTTCAGGGAGCTGCCTTGATGTAACTGATGGCAACTAAGATTGATAGCTCTGTTAATGAGCTCCTCTGTGGCACAGAATCCTTGCAGTATTGGCTTTGGCAGCAGCATATTGGATTTCTATGATCACAGTAAGAAAGTTTGTCCTATGAAAACGGATCTGAAGAAGGATCCATTCTCTTGCTATCGTCATGTTTTGAAATAGACCCTTCTTTATAAACCAGAGTTAGAACATCTGTGCAAAAATTTTACTGAATTAGTTGTTTCATTGTTTTTGCTAAGATTATAGTTCTCCAGTTTTTGACAACTGAAAGATGCATATTTTTATTCTTACATGCAGGGAATGAAGGAAATAATAGAAACATGGGAAAATATGAAATTCACTATACAAGTGTACTCCAAAGGCACTGAGACACGAGGCTTTATTCTGGGCTCTACAGATGAAATTTTAGAGATTCTTGATGACAACAATGTCAATCTTCAGAGTGTTTTGGGCAGTCGATTTGTGGGTCCTTTCCTTTCATCTGTTCAACAGTGGGAAAAATCTCTGTCATTGATTGGTGAAGTAATTGAGGTAGGAGGAAAATTCTGGACTAAATAATTAATATTTATTATTTCTAATCAGAATTTTCTGTTGTACATTTTTTTCTCTGATGGTAACATTTGATTCTTAGATCTGGACAGCGGTTCAGAGAAAATGGATGTACCTGGAGAGCATCTTTGTTGGTGGAGATATCAGATCACAGCTTCCAGAGGAAGTCAAAATATTTGACCGTGTAGATAAAATGTTTAAAGAGGCAAGTAACTGGCTTGTGATCAGCATAATTATTTAGTGCCTTTTGCTTCCAGTTCCATAGTTACTTATAGTATTCTGTGACATGAGTAACACTGAGAATGCTGTGTTATAATTTACTGAATATGAGATTGGGAACCCAGGAATTTGTGTTTTACTTCACATCAATCATAACCAGAAGGCTTCTCCTGATTTAGCGAAGATGAGCTAAAGATGAGGTGAGATCCTTGGTTGGAAGCATGAGGTAGGCAGAACCTCCTTTTATTATTTACATCTTTTAACCTTTACCTTGATAATAAGAAGTTTAGATGTGTTTCTATAGATTAAGGATGTATGTACATGCTAAAAAGACATTCCTGTTTCCTGCCATTGTTCCCATACTGAACACATATTCCTGGTATGAATGTGTCTTACTTTTCTGTTTCCCATCTGCAAAATTGAGAGAGTACTTTGATTTTGAAACATGATGTTTGATCACTCCTTGAAGTACCATTGTGTACAGGAGCAAAGTCAGGTATATGCTTAAGCTGGCATGACTGGGGATAGACCTTGTCTTGCTTACATTTGCTTTTACAATTGTATCTCCATAAACATACTACCTTTATGTTTTCATACATTCATACATTTCATACATTCATTCATTTCTGCAGCACCAGAAAACCACATATTACAACCTTTGATTCACTTCTGTAAGGACCTGGACTGCTTGTGCTGCTTTCATGCTTTATCCTTAATTAAATGTAATTTAATATAAGCTATTGCTGTTCAACATTTTCTAAACTGCCTTTTCTCCCTATATATAGATAATGGATGAAACTGTAAAAGACCCGACAATAAAAAAGTGCTGTGAAGCCCCAAATCGTCTGTCAGACCTCCATCATATCAATGATGTGCTGGAGAAATGTCAGAAAAGCTTGAATGATTATTTGGATTCCAAGAGAAATGCTTTCCCAAGATTTTTCTTTATATCTGATGAGGAATTGCTTAGTATCCTTGGCAGCAGTAACCCACTGTGTGTCCAGGAACACATGATAAAGGTACCATGTCTGGCTTTCCACAGTGCCTTGTGCTTTTAGGTGCTTCAAGAATTTCAACAGACTGTCCTGTACATGCTCATAAGGGTGCACAAATATTTTTTGCATGCAAACAGCATCCTGGCAACATCTTGAAGAAGCTTCTGAATAACCAGACCAAATCTGGTGCATAGTCTCTTCTGGCTCTCACACTGGCTAGAGCCAGTAGAGAAACGTTCAGGATACACCAGAATGATCTATCATTAAAGATCTTTCCTCATAGATCATAGCTCTTCCTAGGCCTTTATTTTCTAGAAAAAAAAATCAATGTCATTTGGGCCTGATCACCTGCTTGATATCCTGCAGTTGGGCTGCTGGGCTATATGTCAGCATTTTTATTTGATTACTTAGGAGTCAGATCCATTTCTCTGGAGGAGAGCTGTGGGCAGGATACGCTTCTATCTTGGAGGCTTTGTTTTTAAAACGCCAGTGAATTTCTTTGTTGTTGCATTTCAGATGTTTGATAATGTAGCCTCCCTGAGGTTCCAGGATGGTGACAATGATGAGAAGATTGCCACAGCCATGGTCTCAGCTGAGGGGGAGGTGATGGAGTTCCGGCAGGCTGTCCCTGCTGTGGGCAGAGTGGAGAACTGGATGACAGCAGTGCTGGAGGAAATGAGACGGACCAACAGACGCCTCACCAAGGAAGCCATTTTCCGATACTGTGAGGACAGGAGCAGGTGAAACCATCAACATCAAAGATAACAGAAATAACCTCACATGTTGTTATGAGCCCGTGGCCATATAGAAAAGGCAGAATTTTTAAATTTGTACACAATTTAGCCTGTATTTCTCTGTGTGGAGGGATATAAATACATTTACATGCACTGCTTTAGCTAACCATGAAGAATGTATCGTGAGGTCTTATTTTTAGTATTGTGTGTTCAGTTTTTCTCATGATGAATTTCACTTGGCAGTTTTACACATGGAAAAAGGAGCTTTTCTATCAGAATATTTCCTAAGCTTTTGAAATCCTGCAGCATACTTTAATAGAATTCTGTACATCTCTGAAAAGTTTGGCTCTGAAAAGTGTGTAGCTGTTGCAGAAATAGGAGGAACTTTTTTTCTTCTGTTGTTGTTGTGTTTTTTTTTCTTTCCTAATCAGTTACTTAAAGTGATCAGTAACTCAGCCTTCTTCACTGTGTGTGTTTTCCATAGAGTTGATTGGATGTTGCTCTTCCAAGGCATGATGGTGCTTGCTGCTAATCAAGTGTGGTGGACTTGGGAGGTAGAGGATGTCTTTCGGAAGGTGAAAAAGGGAGAAAAACAGGCAATGAAACTTTATGCTAAAAAAATGCACAAGCAAATCGATGACCTGGTTACCCGCATTACAATGCCCTTGAGCAAAAACGACAGGAAAAAATACAACACCGTGCTCATCATCGACGTGCACGCCAGAGACATCGTCGATGTATTTGTAAGAGACAGGTAAGCACCACCCCCACCTTACTGAGCAAATGCATGAGTTGTGTTTCCATCCCCTCAGCTCACGCGAGCTCTGCTGTGCAGCATTCTGCAGGCGCGGGAGTTTGAGTGGGAAAGCCAGCTGCGGTTTTACTGGGAGCGCGAGCCGGACGAGCTGACGGTGCGGCAGTGCAGCGGCGCCTTCTCCTACGGCTACGAGTACATGGGCCTGAACGGGCGCCTCGTCATCACCCCGCTCACCGACCGCATCTACCTCACGCTCACACAGGTGCACCTGCAGGGACACTTTGCTAAGGAGCCCTTGGTGTGCTTCTAGCCAGCCACATCTGATGCCTTAGGTTTAACCCTTATATTTTTCAAATCCTGCATTGTCTGGCGTGTATGCTTTGTATCTCGTTGGTTGCTGTTCTCTATAGACATAACACTACCACTCTGTACTCACCCAAGGCCATTCGGGCTGCCCAGACCCGAGCTTCTAAAGGGGGAGGGGGAAGCAAGCTAGGGGGAAATTGTAAAGTTTTAATTGGTAAGTCTATGCTGATATGCGAATGGACCAAGTCTATAAAAGTGTGGAGAACTCGTGACTCATCGTCCATTTTGGGTGATGCTCCAAGGAGGGGGCTTTGCCTGCCCTAAATGTGCCTTTGTGGGCCCTTCAGATAAATACCCACCTTTTGTTCCCTTACTCCTGCCTGGCCTCAGTTTTTGGGCTGGCCTTTCAAGCATTACATCCTTGTTTTGTTGCCTCTTCCTGCTGTCTCCAAGATGCCAATGTGAATGCTAAGATGTTTGAAATCAGTTGTGATATCCTTCTAACCTCATTGCCTCAAAGACAATGTGGAACGCATTCACAGATAAAGGTTAAGGCTTTTTGTACACAAGGGTTCATTTGTGGTTTTGTTACCAACCTAATATAAATCTAATCCAAGCTTTGCTTTGCGTTTTGATCTGTCTTCAAAGGCTCTATCAATGTATTTGGGAGGAGCACCAGCAGGGCCAGCAGGTACAGGGAAGACAGAAACAACCAAGGATCTGGCCAAAGCACTGGGCTTGCTGTGTGTAGTGACTAACTGTGGAGAAGGCATGGACTTCAAAGTAAGAGTTAAAGTTCTGTGTTCTCTGGTAAAACGGCAGTTTCTGCTCTTTATCAGTGCTCAGGATAAGGACATACTCTGAACTTCTGCATAAGTACCTCCCTTAGAGATACTGTGCTGTTTGATAATTAAATTTAGTAAAAAATGTCTATTTTGAATATATTCCTGTAGGAATTTCAGACCCTTTCAAGCAGGGAAGCAATGACTAGATGATATGTGTTTAAGCTTATGATAGGCAATCTTCACTTGCTAAGTAATTATTGCCTCATCTTGTGATGAATTGCTAACTCCTGCATATGTAAATATCCAGAGGTTTATCCAGCAGTAAGAGTTTTAGCCTATTCCAAAGTTTTTTGATGCTGAATATTTTATATATTCCTTGCTGAGAAGTTTTTCTTGTTGTTCTTTTTAGGCAATGGGTAAAATTTTCTCAGGTCTCGCCCAGTGTGGAGCGTGGGGATGCTTTGATGAATTCAATCGCATCGATGCTTCTGTGCTTTCAGTCATTTCTTCCCAGATTCAGACAATTCGAAATGCTTTAATGAATCAGTTGAAAAAATTTCAGGTAAAGATTAGAAAAGAAGAGTAGTTGTGAAGGCTGATCTTGGTTTTCAGGCCAAGATTCAGGGTTAGACTCCATCATTAGATCAAAGGGCTGCTGCTTCTTTAATTCATTTGTGCTGAACGTTTCAAACTCCTGAGGGTGTGCTTTTGGTTTGAAAGATGTTAAATCCTTGCTGATTGCCTAATTCTTTGCTAGGTCCTTCCTTTGTGAAGTGAGATAAAAGTGATCTTAATAGGATAATAGTGAATAAATGGGGTAATAGTATAGTAGTAATGAGGAACAGGAGTAACTCAGCTTGTGATTGTGAGGCTTTATTTACTGATGCTTATTGGAATTCTAAAACCTCAGACAGAAAATTTGATAGAGGCTTGTGAAATGTCTTAAGGTACATTCATCCCACTGTTTGTATCTGGATGACTGTCTAAAACTAAATGTTTTAGCACTTTTCCTTATGTGGGTGCCTCAGTATTGCTGGTTTTCTCTTTGAGCAAATACTTTTATTTTTTTTAAATTCCTAACTCACATTGTTCTAATGTTTTCTTATGCCTTTAGTTTGAAGGACAGGAAATTACTCTTGATAGCCGTATTGGCATTTTTATTACAATGAATCCTGGTTATGCTGGCCGCACCGAGCTCCCTGAGTCTGTAAAAGCTTTGTTCAGACCTGTGGTTGTTATTGTACCAGATCTTCAGCAGATCTGTGAAATAATGCTGTTTTCTGAAGGGTTCCTTACAGCAAAGGTGAGAAAATTTTATTGTTATCCATACCCATATACCCACCCTGTGACAATGGACACATTTGTGATCATCTAAATTAAATCTCAAACAGGTCCTTGCCAAAAAGATGACAGTGCTATACAAGCTGGCAAGGGAACAGCTTTCTAAACAGCATCACTATGATTTTGGACTGCGGGCCCTTAAGTCAGTGTTGGTGATGGCTGGAGAACTAAAAAGAGGATCACCAGACCTCAGTGAGGTAGATTTGCTGCTTAGTTACCCTGGGCACATCATCTTTTTCATTAGGAAGGGGATGTGTTTACCCATTTAGTTTCTCTGCTTTGGAAGTAGGAACATTGGTATTATTTGTGTTATTATTTCACTTTGTTCTTCTTGACTTCCACTGTGCTCTCTGCCAGCAAGTTGCCATCAAAGCTCCAGTCAAAGTAGGGAAATCTATGGAAAATGAGGTATTTTACTTCTTGTTAACTCCAGGATGCAAATAGCCAGATGAATGTCTCTGGATGACTATCAAAAACTGGTTTTTGAGCAGTGAGTGCTCCAGCTCAGGACACCTGTGGTGTGGGCCACTGTAGCTATTTGCATTTTGATTAATATGGTAGAAAAAGGCAGTGTATTATTCTTAGCTATTGATATGTTTAATCCTTATTAAATAACCTTTGTTGTTTCCATTAGTAACTGACACCAAGAAAACATTCTCAAAGCTGTACTGAAATAATCAGGCAATAGTTTTAAAAGATGTTTTGAAGTACCTCATTTTAGCTAATTGGTTAGCTACTTGGTAAAGATTGATTTTGCTATGTTTTGTCTAGGAAGTTGTACTAATGAGAGCTCTAAGAGATATGAATCTTCCTAAATTTGTGTTTGAAGATGTACCTCTCTTCCTTGGCTTAATCTCTGACCTGTTTCCTGGCTTGGATTGCCCTCGAGTCCGCTACCCGAACTTTAATGATGCTGTAGAACAAGTGCTGGAAGAACGGGGTTATGTTGTTCTACCAGTCCAGGTACAGAAATTGTTAATTGCTTGAGGTTTTGTTGTAAACATTAGGCTGCAGATGCATTGTTGCACACTGGAGTGGCTCCAGGAAAGCTTAATTTGATATAGACCAGCTGCTAGTCTTGTTCACAAAGACTATGACATCAGTCTACTGAATCCATGTTTATTTTTCAGGTGGATAAAGTAGTTCAGATGTATGAGACAATGTTAACTCGTCACACCACAATGGTGGTTGGACCTACTGGAGGTGGCAAGTCAGTTGTTATTAATACTTTGTGCAAGGCCCAAAAGAAGTGAGTACAGAATTTGATACATGGAAGCCAGGCTGTAAAATGGCACAGTCTGTATTACTCAGCCCTGTCCAGTCATGACAGGCTCAATAGCTGCTCAGAGTATTTGCTTGGGTTAACATGACATGCTATTGTGTCATTGACTATTGCTTTTCTTGCTGAATCTTTAGGCTGGGATTATTGACAAAGCTTTACATACTGAACCCTAAAGCTATGAGTGTGATTGAGCTGTATGGGATCCTTGACCCTGTCACACGAGACTGGACAGATGGAGTCCTGTCAAACATTTTTCGGGATATCAACAGACCTACTGACAAGAAAGAGCGAAGGTAGGCAGCTGGAAATCATTGTGGTGGTTTTGAGATACTGGGGTTTGCATCAATTGAAAAAAAAATGATACTGTACTATTTAAAAAACAAATGCTAAATAAATACAAAATGTCTAGAGGTCTTTCTGTCTTCTGTGAGTTTTTAGCCTCAGTGGAACTATGCAATTACAAATAATGAATGGCAGACTTGGACTGATACCAACATCATTGATGACATTTCTGAATTTGGAAATATCAGGGATCAGGGATAAAATCAGGGATCAATCAGTGTCCTTGTACACAGGTACATTCTCTTTGATGGAGACGTGGATGCTCTCTGGGTTGAAAATATGAATTCTGTCATGGATGACAACAAGTTACTGACCCTGGCAAATGGGGAGCGGATTAGACTTCAGCCACACTGTGCTTTGTTGTTTGAGGTAAGAAGGGACTGTACCATTTAATACATGGGTAGTATTAGGTACAGATGGGGCTTCAAAGCCTGAAAGGCCTGAAAGTTACTGTGGCTTTTCTTTGCTTAAGTGTATGATTATCTTGTGTGATTATTTTACAGGTTGGTGACTTACAGTATGCATCTCCTGCCACAGTATCCCGCTGCGGAATGGTCTATGTAGATCCTAAAAATCTGAGATATGAGCCTTACTGGCAGAAATGGGTCAAAGAAAGAGAAAATGAGGTGGGAATTCCTGCACTTGTTGAAATAGCTTTAGTATTTAACACTGAACTGTAGACAGCTGCAAAAAAACCTGTGTAAAGGCAGTCTCATTTTTCAGAGTTAACAGTGACATTGCTTAGGTCCTTGTTTCTTATATTTAGTTTAAAAGCTCAAGTGCACAGGGAGCTGAAGGAAGACAACTTAGTTGCTATCACCTGATGAATGCTGATCTTCACTTGTTGAACATCCAGTCCATACAACAGCATCACATTTTGTAATGTGACTGTACCCTGTCTTTGGTAAAGTGATTCTTTCAAGAACAATCATACCTGGTTAGCCAGGTATTGATGGGGAACTTTGCTGTCAAAAATTGTCTTTCCAGGCTTCTGTGTGCTGAATTACTGTCTTTTTTGTTCCTTAGCAAGAGAAAGTTGAATTGAATCGTCTCTTTCAAAAGTATGTGCCCTACCTTATTGATATGATT
Organism: Climacteris rufus; assembly: GCA_013398175.1. Classification (NCBI taxonomy): domain Eukaryota; kingdom Metazoa; phylum Chordata; class Aves; order Passeriformes; family Climacteridae; genus Climacteris; species Climacteris rufus. The sequence goes on from VZRZ01002444.1 coordinate 118,085, forward strand.
GTAGAGGGAATTGTGGATGGCAGACAGGAACAAAGGCTGAAGACCATTGTTCCTCAAACAGATTTAAATATGGTAAGAAACAGAGAATAAAGATTGAACATGTTTAAATAAAAACAAAATGGAGTGATGGAGAAAGTAGAACCTTCCCAAAGAAAACACAGGAGTAGAAACTGTACTGAAATGTCAGTTTGCTACTGATGAGCTCAAACAGACACAAAATCAATCAGCTCCTAACAATGCTCTTCTACTGAACTTAATACACATAGCAGTAGATTCACCTGTAAGAACAAAAGACCAGCAAACAGCTGAACACATATTAAGAGTTTTCATGCATCTAAATGGCAATTTTTTTACAGTTTTGTCTTTTTTTTCAACAGGTCGTGCAGTTGACTGTGATGCTGGAGGTCCTAGTGGTGCAGGCTGAAGATCCTGATGTTCTGGAGTGTTTTTTCTTGGAAGCTTTGTATTGCTCCTTAGGTGCTGCTCTTCTTGATGCTGGGAGAATTAAATTTGATGAAAATGTTAAACGTATTTCCTGCATGACTACTGTTCAGGGTGAGAACATCCTGGCTAAGCCAGGGGAGCTGCCAGGTAGGTTCTTGTAATAATTTAATCTGAATCCCATTGATTATATTAGAAAAATATTAGTTATCATTAAGGCAGATCATTATTTTCCTTCCAGCTAGCTATCCTGGCTGCAAAATATGCTCCTTGAGGAGCTATCAGTGAAATGTAGAGATACTGATGCTAGGTGACTCTCAGCTCCTGGTCTGTCCTTGTGGAACAGTTCTTTTCTATGCCAACTTTAAGAGATAAACAGTGAAAGGAAAAACAAAATGTGAAAGGAAAGCCAGTGGGAGGTGCTTAAAACATGATAGTATCATCCAGGTGCTGGAGTAGGAGAATACTGGTTGATGCCTTAGTGGGTTAAATGACAAGTAAACAGAACAAAGTGTTGCCCAACTTGGTCCAGAATCTTACCCTTCCTTTTCATTTCAATCAGTTTGTTTTCTTAGGAAATATTTCAGTGTTCTAGAAAACTTAAAATTGCTTAATGATTTACAGGTCAGCTGCCAACTTTGTATGACTTTCATTTTGATGGGTCTCAAAAAAAGTGGGTACCTTGGACGAAACTTGTTCCTGAATATATTCATAAGCATGAAGTGAAATTTCTTGACATTCTAGGTGAGTGTAAGATAAAATACAGTGATGATATGCCTTTAATTCATAATGTGCCACCACTGAGTGCATGACACTCAACATGAGACATCCTCTTTCTGTACTGAAGGTCATCTACTCAGGTTCAGTTTCTTGTGATGGCACAAATCAGTTTTTTTAATTTTCTTGTCATAGTAGTTCAGCAGTAATGGAGTTGATGTTTACAGCATTGTTTAATAATGTAATATTGTGTAATTAAAAACTGAGGAAAGGATGAAAGTATGTTTCAGTTAAGAAGGCTTATTAGGAGCTAAAATGTCTTTTTAAAGCCAGAATAGCAGAAGATTCACAGTTTGCTCTACCAGAAATTCTAGGAAAACATCAGCTCGTGGTTCAAGTATTCAGTACATAAAAATTGCATTCTTAGGGCCATTATTGGTTGTTACTTCAAGCACTACTTAATGGTGACAGTGCTTTTCATAGTTAAGGACAAATTTAGGCACATTACTTTACAGTGATACTCCAGCAAGCACAAGTTAACTGACAGAAGAGATAAATTTATGATCTCTGAAGTTGATCCAAATGGCAGGCTATTCACATAGAAAGAAAAATTCATCTCTGTAGAGGTCTGGGAAAATGCTTATGATCCAAATAAATCCTGATTTTATCCTTGAAATAGGGATTAAATGGAGCTTAACCAAACTATGACGCTTCTGTATGAAAGATAACTTCTTTTTTAGTATATATATAGAAAAAAAGATCCCAATGACAAAGACTAAAAGACATGGTTAAGCAATTAAAATTTTCTTTCAGCATTGTTAGTGAGTTGATAATTCAGATGATGTCTTTGTGCAACTGCATGTTAATACCTTGAGAGTGTGTTCCAGCACTATTCTATAAATATAAATCCCCCAGCTGCAGTGCATTTTCATTTAGCCAGTGATTGTATTTGTGCTCTTTTTCAGTGCCCACAGTGGATACCACACGCACCGCTTGGTTACTGGAACAGATGGTGAAAGTAAAGCGCCCAGTGGTTCTTGTAGGTGAATCGGGCACATCTAAGACAGCAACCACACAGAACTTCCTAAACAATCTGGACAAAGACCTTAATGTATGTACAAGGCATTTTACCTTGTTTGTAAAGCTGCATCTTCATTCTTTGTCCTTGTGTTAAATTTACATTGTGAAGCCTGTGACTGTGGGTTGCAATATTGACTGGGTAATGTGACTGCAAGCTGCAGATGCAGAGTGTGTGAATTATTTGAAAATCCTTCAGGATCAAAGAGGTTTTGTTCTCTTCTACTATGTACAGTCTCAATTTTATAAAGTAAAAATGTATTATCAAAGTTCTTAGAATATGGTTAATTTTCTTAGTCATCTGTAATTCAAGGGAATAATGGACCAGAGAAGCATTTCCTCTATGTCTGACAGTTTAATATAAAGAATATTTTTGAGTGCTCTAGAAAGAAAAAAAAAAAGAAGAGGTTAGAATCCATTCTTGTGCATGTCCTCCTGTTTGCAGCTGGTGCTGGTGATTAACTTCTCTTCCCGTACAACATCCATGGACATTCAGAGAAACCTGGAGACAAATGTAGAAAAACGAACTAAAGACACTTTTGGCCCTCCCATGGGAAAACGTCTCCTTGTGTTCATGGATGATATGAATATGCCAAGGGTAAGCTGTCAATAGTTTGCAAGGTATTGTAGAAACTGATGTGGTCCCTGCATGCACAAATCCAGTGTGCATTTAGTTTATCTCAGAGAAGAGGCACTTTTCCCATAGGAGACATTGGGATGAGTGTTCACAATCAGTGCCAGAGCTTTACCAAGTGTCTCTTAGTCCTTGTAATGTTCTCCTGAGTATGGAGCACAATATTCCCACAATAGAGCAGTGGTTGGCATGCTGATGTACTGTGCTTTGACTGTATCCTGACTCCTCTGTATCCCAAAGGTTGATGAGTATGGCACACAGCAACCCATTGCCCTGCTGAAGCTGCTGCTGGAGAAAGGTTTCTTGTACGATCGTGGTAAGGAGATGAACATTAAATTTCTCCGAGACCTGGGTTTTATTGCTGCCATGGGCAAAGCTGGAGGAGGTCGGAATGAAGTTGACCCTCGATTCCTCTCACTCTTCAGTGTTTTCAACATACCTTTTCCTTCTGAGCAGTCACTGAATTTGATCTACTCCTCCATCCTGAAAGGCCACACTGCGGTAATTTCACTGTTTTTAAAGGATTGCTCAACAGGTTTTTTCTTTTAAATAGACATTTATTTCTATGTTGTTGCAGAACCTGGAATCTTCTGTTATAAGTTTTTTATATATAGAACCTCATACAAACCTTTCCCTTCCTCTTCTCTTTCTCAATGGGTTTACACTGTTTAGATAAATTTTTGAGCAATATGTAAACATTCAAACCAGCAGATAATTTATAAACCTGGGGCTTTTCATAGATTGAAACCTGTGAATGATTTGGTTACAGTTCCTGTAAGCAAATACATGAAGATCAGCAAACTCTTTCCTGAATGAGTGTGAAATATGTAATATAATGCAATAGACTGCATTACTTGCAAGGTACCTGCAACTTTAGATAAGAAAAGTGCAGTTCAATTTTTCTGTGATAGAAATGCTGTGGGAATTCCAGTCACTGAGTTTGATGTTATCTTGAGCACTCAGCAAGTTCCAGAGTGAAGATGGAGCCTGCCCTAAACATTTAACTGCAGAATGTTCATACTAGAGAGAATTTCTGAACCAAACAGGTTTAAAAGCTGGAAAGCAGATTATGTTTAATAGCAATGAGTTCTGTCTGGGCAGTCTCATGAAAACACCTCTTCTTTCTCATGTTTGCAGATGTTTAATGAGTCCATATCAACCATCTCTGACAAGATTACTCTGTGTACTTTGGAACTTTATAAAATGATTATCAATGACCTACCCCCTACTCCTTCCAAATTCCATTACATTTTTAACTTGCGGGATCTTTCCAGGATCTATAATGGACTTACTCTTACCAATTCAGAGAGGTAAGAATAGAAAAATTGTCTTCAGTGGTCCTACAGCTACTTATTTGGGTGAATCTGGGTGAAAATGAGGTAATTTGGTGCATGAAATCAGTCACATTTGGTCACTTTTCGTTAAATCTGTGCCACAATGAGAAATCCTAAATTATGATCTTACTCTCAATACCAAACACCAATGCATTACTCTCTTTAATAAGATTGAGAGGTAGAAATGCAAGGAAATTAGTTATTATGAAAAGAACCAAATCATAAAAAGTAAAAAGGTCAATCCAGAATTTGGTCCTTGTTATTAACCATATGGCCTTAGGAATCATGTCAGCTCATTTGGTGCAGTCTAATATTCTGATGTTAATTCAGGTTTCAGACAGTGACCCAGATGGTGAGAGTTTGGAGAAATGAGTGCCTGAGGGTTTTCCATGACAGGCTGATTAATGAAGCAGACAAAGAATTGGTGAGTAATTTCTTTCAATTTTCAGTAGTCACTGACTATTATTATAGCAATTAATTTGCAACAGCAAGATTACCAAGTGTTGGACTCAGGTCTTGCAGTCCAACTGCAGACTTATCTAAGCAATATGTTGCTCATTAATTTAAAATATGGCCCATGGAGATTTTTTTCATAAAACAATGTGACTATGGCAGGCTAAGAAAGCAGATCTGCTGAAGGAATGGAAAGTATCACTTGTTTTGCCTGTCCAGGAAAATTGGTTGGCAGAAGTAAAGGTGACAAAGTGTGACAGCAGTACAGGAGAAATCTCAGGAAGTCACTTCAAGTCAGTATTTTCCTTCATGAAGGATTGAACCAGGATGTGATTGTACAATCAAGTAGGAAAAAGGATAAGAGCCAAGTTCTTGAACAGTGGGTTCTGTTTTGGCTGTTATGCAAGTCGGAAAACACTTCAAATTATGTCTTAAAATACAAAAGAAAACAATGCCAATTTTAAACCCTGAGATTTAGGAGAGAAATTGTGGTAAAGTCTACTGATGTACAAGCAATTTGCTTGCTTTGGAAGAGGTAGGTTAAGAAGGCTTCAGGTTTTTCTGATTAAAACTTTCTCTTCTAACTTACAAAGATACATCTCCAGCTCAGTTTTCCCAACTCAGAATAGTCATGCAGACTTTGAAGCTTTATGAGAAATGTTTCTGGTGAGACATCTATGAATGCTGAAAAGGACAGTTTATTAATATTATTACAGCAATATATGAGAAGGTAGTTTTTTTTAACAGGCTTATCCTTTCTGTTTTAATGTTCTGCAGTCCTTTGGCTTGAATGATTCTTGAACTGTTAGATCATTTTAGATCATACATAGAACACAGAAGGGAGCTGTAAACTTTGGATCTTCTAGTGAATTAAGTATCACCTTGAATTCAGTCAGTATTTGAGCAAGAATCTGCATTATCACCTTTCGAAGTATTGCTGGATTCAGAATCAAATGCTTTGTTGTGTTGCCTGACTCATTTCATATCCTTGAAGGTGCAAGGTCATATAAAAAGCTTGGTTGAAGAGCATTTCACAGATGAGCTGGAGCAGGTCATGAGGGATCCGATTCTTTTTGGAGATTTCAGGACAGCACTGAATGATGCAGAACCTCGTATTTATGAAGATATCCAAGACTATGATCTGGCTAAAGCTCTCTTTCAGGTAGAGTGCATCAGCTTGGAACTGGGCCTGAGGAATGGGCAGGAGCCTGCCTCAAACTGTAGAAAATCTGTTCTCTTCTGTGTGCACATAGAATTTTATCTGCTTTGATGCCCATTTGGGGTCTGCAGTAATGAAAAGTGAGGATCAGCTACAGAGTCAGCAGTGTTATCCAATAGTTTATTTTCCCTGAGGAATGGGAAAGGAACAGTGCTGCTGAATGGGCTATTTTATTAATATTATTAATTGTTTCAATGGTCTCCTAGTAACATTCTGTTCACCTTTCTCTGAAGGAGATTTTGGACGACTACAATGAATTTCATATTAAAATGAATCTGGTTCTTTTTGATGATGCTTTGGAGCATTTAATCCGTATCCATCGCATTGTCCGGATGGACCGCGGGCACGCCCTGCTCATCGGGGTGGGAGGCTCAGGAAAGCAGTCCCTAACAAGACTGGCTGCTTATACAGCTGGATGTGAGGTTGGTGAGCCTGTGTCTTTGCTGTGAAAATGACAAGGAAAGTAATATTGTGATGGGGATTAAACTGGGCATGGGAGTCAGTTGGTCAAGATAAGGTCAGGCTGGCAGCTCTTCCCCTTGGAGAGTAACCCAGGGTGAGGTCATTGCCAGCAGATCCAAGAGGATGGCTGTGTGAGGTGGGCAGGAGCTCTCAGTGCCTGAATCTGGGTTGTGGCACTGGGGAAAGAAAACAAGGATGAGTTTGGCAATGAACAACTAATAGTCCCTAACTACTGCTCTTGATACTTACATGTATTACAGCACTCCTGTGCTGCTTGAGGAGCCTTGTTGTGGTTGACACTGTATTATTTCAGGGAGGAAATGTTCCTCTCAGAGGCACTTTGCTTACAAAGGCTCAGAAGGAAAGAACAAAAAAAGGAGAATGAACACAAATTTTGAAAATGCCAGCCTGCAGGGTTGTACAAATGTAATTTAAAAAAGAATGTAGTGCGTAATTGTATTGATACTTGCATATTTACTGATGATTGGGGCAAACTAACCTCCTTGACTCAGTATAATTGAAATTCAGAGTTACCACCATGTCTTGGGTCCATTTGTGTCTTCTCAGTATGTGTTTTCATCCTTAGGTATTTGAGATCATCTTGAGTCGAGGATACGGAGAAAGCAATTTCCGAGAAGATTTGAAAAACTTGTACCAGAAGCTGGGTATTGAGAACAAGTCAATGGTCTTCTTGTTTACAGATGGCCATGTGGCAGAAGAGAGTTTCCTGGAACTCATCAACAACATGTTAACTTCAGGTGCCAGCCTCTCTGGTTGTGACTCATAATCTCAACTGTACCCTTGGTACAGCTATTACTGGCTTACTCTGTGTCCTTTGCTGCTTCAGTTAGCTTTACCTTTCAGGACTACCTGAAATGATCTTGGCCTTAATAATGGCTTTCTGGCATCTTCTTACAGCCATTTTTATGTGTCTGGAAAGGTTATAAGGTACATTCATGCTGATAATGATGCTGCAGGGGTCTCAGATTTCTTCAAGACTGGGGTATAACTTCAGCTGCATTTGGCCACAAATCCACCTTTTGTCCAATTGGCTTTTGAATAGAATTCACCTGAACTGCGGCAACTGTACATAAATGTATATTTATGTATATATGTCCTGAAATGTAGTTTGGTATCTTCTAGTGAATGAAGCAGCTGAAAATGAGCAGCAGCTGGCACCGTGTGACCACCCTCTCAACAGAAGTTACTACACAGTCTGATATGAAAAACAGATGTGTTAATCTTATCCCTTTCCTTGTTCTAGTTTTCCCTGTTCCTGGTCTGTCATTAAGTAACTTATGTAGTATTTGCCACAAGACTGAGAGAACAAAAATGTGAACTGATGGTTCATAGACACTAATGAAGATTTTCTTTGCAGAGTTACAAGTACTTTATGTTCTTGTGACATTTTGTATATGTTCCTGAAGCCCAAACAGAACTGCATGAATTATTCCTTTAAATCCTAAGTATGGCATCTCTATTTTCCATGAGGGCTAGGGGGAGGAGGAGAAGCATAGAGAGATTAATTGGTTCATTCAAAACTACTCAGAATCATTTTTGCAGAACTGGGTTTAAAATTTGTGACTCTGGTTTCTCATCTGCCCTGTCCCCAGCCATATGGTTTCCTCTTACTGGTTTTTCTCACTAGCATTCTTCTGTCCTTATGTTACAGGAATGGTGCCAGCCCTCTTTGCAGATGATGAAAAAGACTCCATACTAGGTCAGATTGGAGAAGAAGCTGCTAAAGCTGGTGTGAACCCAGCTAAAGAGAGTGTCTGGCGATATTTTGTAAGCAAATGTGCAAGTAACCTTCACATTGTCCTGGGAATGTCTCCAGTTGGGGAGGACCTGAAGACGTGGTGCAGAAATTTCCCAGGTATCAGTTGTACACACTGTTTAGTCCCTTCCCTGTGAAATACAGATTTACAGGCAAGAGAAAATCTCCAGCGGACAATGGAGCTAAAACTAAGCAGAGCAGGTTTCATGATTAAGGATTTGCAGTGCATGATTTTTTTCCCAGTTAATTACCACATATTAGTGAACAATATTGATTAGCATTTATCAGATCAGTTAATTTTCCAGCTGAACAGCTAGAAATCAATGGGTCATCCTCACTGAACTGGAAATACACAGCCTTTGTCTGCAGCCTCTCCTCTGTAGTTTACAGCAGAAAGAGTTGTGTTACATTATTATGAAACTAGGATGGTGGTAAGAGAAACATTTTTGTATCCAAAGCCAAAAAAAAGGCATGGTGAGAGGGACACCCATGGATAGAAAAAACACCTGAGCCTGGCAGATGCTGCAGGTGCCTGAAAGGAGTCCTGGGAAATGAAAGAAACTCGTGAAAGACAGGTACAGGTGGGAATGTCAAACCAGGCCCTGAAATACCTTCTTGCAGCTCTTTTCTGTGTCCTGTAGAATGGTAGAGCCTGAAGAATTGTGAGATGGGGTTAGCAGGACACAAGGGCCAAGCTCATTATTTACTGTCAAAATGGAGGTACTGACTTTGTGGCAGGTTCTATTGCTAAGAAGGAGTCAAATAAGACTAATTTACAATTTCTTGGTATAAATAAAGTTAATTAGAGGACTGCCTGTCAGATTAGGGGTTAGTTTTACAAAGGAATTTTTCAGATAACACTATCCTTTTATTTTAAGGTCTTGTCAACAACACTGGCATTGACTGGTTCTTGCCCTGGCCCCCTCAGGCCTTGTGTGCAGTGGCACAATCCTTTCTGGGTATGTAAGATGTCAGTATTTCAACTATATTCACATATACCTTGGCATAGCCTAAGAAGTATATTCTTTACTTTGCAGTTATTGTAGATTTCACAGCTTGATTTCCCATTGTGCTTGTTACCCTGGGTTGAAATGGGTAATGCAAAAACCCAGGTTAGAATGTCACTGGATGGTAGTTTCTTAATCACATAGATTTTTAAAATTGCTAAAATTCAGTTTCCTAACTCTGCAGACAGTGTGAGCTGCCTACCAGGAGGTTCCCTTCTGACTCTGCCTTGGCCTTGCTTTTTGCCCCAGAAAACAGACTTGTTTTTGTGCTTGGCTTAGATACACATCAGAAAGATGGTAAGTGGGGTACTCTGAAAAAACCAACAAATCTTTGAAATTTTTTATTTCTTCTGCCCAATTTTAGGAAAAAACCCACGCATCCCACCAGAGAGCTCCAAGGCAGTGATTGACCACATTGTCATGGTGCATGAATCTGTAGGGGATTTCAGCAAGAAATTTCTGGAGAAACTGAGACGTAGAAATCATGTCACACCCAAAAATTACCTTGATTTTATTAATACTTACTCAAAATTGCTGGAGGAGAAAAATGAGTTCATTTTAGGTAAGGCTATGTAGATGTTTTCTCCTTTTAAAATATTTAAATATTTTAAAAAGAAAAAAGTTCTGTTGAGAATCCCACATATTACCCATAATATATAAAAATTGTGTTAGTAGTGCTATCTCAAATGCTGTGTTGGCACACAGCCATGTGTCTGTGTTTTGACATTGACCCCAAATCCTGACCACATGTGACTGTTCAGACACTGTCAAACAATGGGCTCTCCTCAAATCCTTTTGTGCATGGACATGAGCCAGAATCTCCAAACGAGACACTTCTCCTCTTGGGGAAGAGTCTGCTTAAATCCTAATACCAGTTTGGCCTCGCTCAAGGTTTGACATTCTCTTTCAAGCAGCAATTTTTATTCCTACTTCAGTGACACAAATATGTGAAGAGGATAAAACATGAACAGTGTAATATGAAAAATAAGCTGTGGCAGAGGCCACTGTGTCAGCTCAAGTGACATTACCATCATTTTGTTTGGGAGGCTTAGGAAAGGAACAATCTCTCAGTGCACCTCCAAGGATGTTTACTCTTTATGAGATTGTCTGTTGCTGTGTGCTTGAACACAATCAATGAATCACTGACATTTCACCCTTTTTTTCTACCTAGCACAATGTAAACGACTGGATGGGGGCTTAGTGAAACTGAAGGAAGCTGCTGTACAGCTGGCTGAGCTGAACCAGAAACTTGCTGAGCAAAAGATTGTGCTAACAGAAAAAACAGCTGCTTGTGAGGCTCTGTTACGAGACATTACAACAAACACAGAAATAGGTGGGTAGTTTACAACTGCTGAAGGGTCCCACAGGCTAAGCAAGGCTCACATCCTGTGTTGGATTGGGTTGGGAGACCCTTGAAGAGCTCCAGCTGCTTCTTGAGGTGTGTCCTCCTCTTGTTCTGTGTGCTCCCAGGCCATGCCAGAAGAGCAGGTCCCCTACCTTCCCCAGATTGTCATCTTTGCTCTACATTGGGCCTGCAGGACTTTACACAACTCACTACTACATTTGCCTGCCCTTGTCTTCCCTTTCCAAGGTTTAGGGCATAATGTGGGAAGGGCAGTAGCAAGAAAGGCACCTGCTGATTCAGAAGTTTAGTATTAGAGGAAAAACAGAGGGAAACATGGAGGAAAATAGATTGTGCATGCTGTTGTGTGGAACACTAACTGCTCCTAACCTGGTGATGTAATTGTAGCCATAGGCAAGCTGGCAACACAAAAGTTCTGAGTTGATGGTAATTTCTGATTTTCAGCCAAGAGTAAATCTATATGAGTGTATTAGTATATGTTCTGTACACAAATTTGAATGATCCTCTTATGGTCCTGCCTTTACAATTACTAGCTGAGGAGAAGAAAAAAATGGGTGAAGAAAAAGCTATAGAGATACAGGAGCAGAATAAGATTATTGCTGTGGAGAAGGCAGACGCCGAGGCAGCGTTGGATCAAATCAAGCCTATTCTAGAAGCTGCCAAAAGGGAGGTGGAGAAGCTTGACAAGGCTGAAGTTACTGAACTCAGGTGACTCACTTGTATGCACAGTAGCATAAACTCTTGGAAATACAGTGAGGGACCCTTGTTTGCTGGGTCTAAGCCTTAGGCTCATCTTTCTCACCTGTCTGTAAAGGTCAGGACATCCATTGTCTGGGTGCAGAGGTCTCAACAGAATCCCCTGATTCCTAGCCCACAACTCTGCCTTAAGAGAGTTCTTCCAGGCCTTTGTTTGCTGTCTTCCTCATATTTCTCTGGCCTGTGTCTGATGCACCAGAACCTGTTATGGTTTTTGCCTGAACAGTGCCTGTCCAAACCCATTCATTCCTCCTCTCTTTTTTTTCTGTGCAAGTAGGAACACATAACTGTTATTCTTCAGGGATACTTTCATAGCATGAAAATGTATTTCCCTGCTGAATTTTCTCCTTCCTGTGTTTTGATAATACATCTTTTATTTGATGATTGATATAAAGGCACATCCAGTCTTTGGCTGTCCCTGAAATAGTTGTCCCCAGAATAGCAATGGCTCTCCCTTTCCTGCCACACTTGTTCAATTTCCTTTCTCTCACAGATCTCTGGATTTTTCTCCAAATGGACAGCTGCTTCACTGCCCTAGGAAGGAATATTGTGGCTCAGTGTTTTAAGCCTTCCACTGTTGAAATCCTGTAGTATATCATGGATAAAATTGTCTGAATACAAGAATTGGTTTAGAGCTTTTGAGTAGTTAATAATTTATTGTCTGAGTTGGGTTATCCTTTTCACTGTTGTGGCTTGTCTTATGTACAAGCTTCTCTATTGCAATGTCTCTCTTCACAGGAAGTACTCGTGTCTGGCATCACCTGCTTTGTCTCCTTCTTTCTCTTCCACTGCCTCTCTCACCTGTTTTGCAGATCCTTTGCAACACCCCCGAAGCAGGTGCAGGTTGTTCTGGATTGTATTCTTATAATGAGAGGTTACAAAGAGCAAAACTGGAAGAATGCCAAAGCAATGATGGCTGACCCAAATTTCCTGCGACTTCTGTTGACGACGGACTTTAGGGAAATTCCATGGAGCAATGTGAAAGCCATGAGAGGTGAATTCCTGTTCTGCATGCTTGCAATGAGTATGGGATCTTGTTAATGTGATCAGCCATGTCAGTGACAATCCTTCCAGACTTGTTTGGGAGGGTGGGATTCCCTTCATGCTGCAGTGCTGCAGGAGTTGCACTGTTGGGGTACTTGGATTTTTTGGAGTTCAAAGACCTTCTGCTGTGTGTTCCATCCAGTTTATTCCTTAGCTAGGGGTCTTACAGGCCCTGGTTTAAAGCAGGCAAGAAACAACCTGGATAGCTGAGTAGTCCTGCTGTCTGCTTTTAGCTGCTTAGTAGAATTATGGCCTCATCCATATGAGGGCAATTAAAATGTGATGTTACAGAGTGGAAAGAAGATAAGCTGGATCAAAGGTTTACGGGCCAAACTTTGCACATGGTCTCAAAGGTGTGATCCAGAGTAGTTCCATTAAAAGGGGAATTTGGGTCTTAGAGAAAGATTGCATCTGACTGCTGCAGAGAAGACAAATGATGATCCTCAGACATGCTGAACAACTCCTGGATGCACTCCCTTCATGGAGAAAAAAACCTGAGAAATCACTAACAATATTGGGCTTGTGTTGTTAGAGCACAGTATCTTCATCTTAAAGTCAGAGTCTCTTTTATATTCTGATGTTTAATATTGTCTGTCACAGCATTGGCTGATATTGCTGATAGGGAAAGTTATTTCTTTGAGGATTTTTGCACAGTAATTCAACTCACTTGCAATATTTTTGTCTTTGCCAATTTAGCTCTGTTAAAGAATCTTAATACGACGTTCAGTGAAATGGAAGTTATTAGCAGAGCAGGACTGGGAATGCTAAAGTTTGCTGAAGCAGTGGTGACCTACTGTGATGTAGTTAAAACAGTCAAACCAAAGGAAGAAAAGGTAAAACGTGTTGGATTCAAACTCAGAGGAGGTTGAAGCATGATCCTGAGGGAAAAGATAATACGTGGCCATTTCATAGACTGCCCCCTTTTCCCATTGAAGTGCTTAAAAAGAGGTGCTAAGGAGAACTACTGCAGTAGCAGTGAGGGAGGTTCTCAGTCATAAATCACTGTGTTTGTTGTGTCAGGATGCTGGGATGTGTGTTGCCATCCATGCCTGTGCTTGAGGCAGGAGGGAGGACATGTTCAATGGGAATATTGTAATCTAACATGCTTAGAAAAATACAGTTTAGAGCTGTATACCAAAAACAAAGCCAAATACCCATGCTATTTGGACAGAGCAGAGCTCAGTAGTACACAAAAATCCATGTTCCTTAAGCACAGACCTTTTGATTAACTTTTCTTTAGCATGACTGGAAAGTCAGCTGTGTTACCAAAGGAAATCTAATGTCCAACAGATGACACTGGGAAACTTGTCAAGAAAAGATTATATATGACTGACTACAGAGAAAGTATACTCACTAGGTGATGTGCCTGACTATTTGTGGAGCCTTAATATTGTTGTTATTAAGCAGACAAAGCTCCCATTTTGTCAGGGCATGAGAGTCCTGCTGACCTCCAATGTCAGCACGAGCAGTCCCATGCTTTAAAACACCTTGTGAGTACAAAACTCTGGGAGGTTTCTCTGCTTTGCAGCTGCAGTGCCAGACTGTGATGTGTGCTTGGGGTGGGGAGAGAAGGGTGACAAAGTGTCAGTTATTTTGGCTTACACTGTTTATTACCAGGACACTTTGAAGTATATGATGTAACCAAAAGACATGTGAGAACCGAAGACTTCTCTCCAAAATCCTTCTGACACTGTCATGTTTCCTTCACAATGTACTTTAGGTGGCCAGGCTAGAACGGAATTATGAATTAAGTAAGCAGGAACTGGCAAGGATACAGGCAGAGCTGACTGCCATTCAGGATGAGCTTAAAGCTTTGGGGGAAAAATATGAACTGGCAATAAAAGAAAACCAAAAGTTACAAGAAGAAGCAGAGATAATGCAGAGAAGATTGGAGGCTGCTGACAAGCTCATCGATGGCTTGAAATCTGAGAATGAGAGGTAAGTGTAGATTCAAAGAGGATCATTTGTGACATCAGAGGTTCATGTGTCAGGGATAAAATCTATCAAGTGGAGACATTTTTGAAAATGTCACTTCCTATGGTGTTTGTTTCTGAGAAGAGCTGTCATCTGTTCTGAGCTAGTATCCATTAGCTCTTGGAAAATAACTTAGATTAAAAGGAAGAAAATTCAGATCAACTCAGTGTCTGTGGCCACCATCAACCTGTATCTAAAGTAGCAGGAAATTGTGCACATAAACCCCATCTTCCTGGTACAGACTGACCCATCTAATTCTATCAGGTGGACAGAGGAATTCAAGGAATTAGAAATACGAAAGGTGAAGTTGCTTGGAGATTGTCTGCTCGCTGCTGCCTTTCTGAGCTATGTGGGAGCCTTCAGCTGGGACTTCCGTCATGAAATGCTCTATCAAGTGTGGCAAGAAGATATTTGCTCACGAGAAATTCCTGTCAGTCATCCCTTTAGGTTAGAGAGCCTCCTGACTAACGAGGTGGAGGTTAGCAGGTATGTCCAGTCAAGAAACCCAGGGCCTACTGAATGTGACATTATGAAGTGGGAGTCTGCAGCTGAATCTGTAACATGGAGTTGGCATTGTGGGTGGAGGTGTAGAGAGAGACAATCTCACTTTCATGTCAATAGAAGGAGAAAAATAATTTTCCTTTTGATTAACAGGGGCGATTTTTTGTAACAAACTGTTGTACTTTATGTTCCAGGGAGATTCACTGAACTTAGATACATGCAATACCATTTCTAGGAAATTTTTTAAGGAGTTATTTATAAAAGATGTTCCCATAACCCAACAGGTGTCTTTTAATTGACTTCAATGAATTTGGTATTAAACCCATGCCCAGGTAGTCCATATATCAATTACCACAGGATTATTCACCTAAGGCAACAGCCAATACTTGGAGTAGTGTAGTTACAATGAGTCAGTCTGAGCTTTGACACTATTCTCATAATTACATAATTCCCATAATTACTGTATGTGTGTCCTTGTGTGTCTAATAGTGTGCTCAGTGAATTGCATTGTTTTACTGACAAATGAAATGTGCTGCTTTCCCATGGAGTTTTCATCCCAGGCTGGTCTTTGATCCCTTGTGTTCCCAGATGGGTTTCCCAAGGATTGCCTCCAGATGAGCTCTCTATCCAGAATGGCATCCTGACAACGTATTCAAGCCGCTTCCCTCTCTGTATTGACCCACAGCAACAGGCACTACACTGGATTAAGAAGAAAGAAGAAAAAAAAAATCTGAGGGTAAAGATAAAAGATTGTTTTACCTTGTTACTGGTTGTTTTCAAAACTGCATAAATATCTGTCACCTTAAATGGGGAACCAGTTATGTGCTATAGAATCATAGAATGGTTTGGATTGAAGTGACCTTCTAGTTCCACCCTGCTGCTACAGGCAGGGACACCTTCCACTAGCCCAGGTTGCTCCAAGCCCCATCCAAACTGGCCTTGAACACTTCCAGGGATGGGGCAGCCACAGGTTCTCTGGGCACCCTGTGCCAGGGCCTCCCCACCCTCACAGGGAAGAATTTCTTCTTAATATCTAATTTAACCCTGGCCTCTCAGTTTAAAGCCATTCCCCTTGTCCTACTGATAAATGTGCTTGTCCAAAGTCCCTTCCCAGCTCTCTTGGAGCCCCTTTAGGCATTGGAAAGTGCTATAAAATCTCTCCAGAGCCTTCTCTTCTCCAGGATGAACAGCCCCAGTTCTCTCAGCCTGTCTGTACATGCAGAAAGAGTCTAACCAAGAGGATGGTGTAGATAGTGGTTTATCTCAGCTCCAGGATGGAACATCCATGTAGGACAACAAACACAGTTAGAGGCACAGTTAGAACTTCAAAGAGTAATTCTCCAAATGGAAATTATTCTCAGCTGATCAGAAAAAAAGCATCTTTACTGTTTTGTACAAGTGCAGTTGATATCATCTGTGAGAGGAAAGACAAAAAGCAAAGAGCAAACTCATTAGTGTTGGCAGCTGTTGCAAAACAATAATGTTCAGCAAATTGAATATCAGTTCTACTTTCATATTTTCCCATTGTTCTCTTGCAGATGGCTTCTTTTAATGACCCAGATTTCCTTAAACAACTAGAACTGGCCATAAAGTATGGAACCCCTTTCTTGTTGCACAGTGTTGATGAATACATTGATCCTGTGATAGACAATGTCTTAGAGAAGAATGTCAAAGTTGCACAGGGACGAACATTCATTGTCCTGGGGGACAAAGAAGTTGACTATGACAGTAATTTTAGATTGTACCTGAACACCAAGTTAGCAAATCCAAAGTATTCTCCTTCTGTGTTTGGCAGAGCTATAGTTATAAATTACACAGGTAAGCTCAAGTGTGTATTTAATAACAAAGTAGTGATTATGCTGTTGTACAGATTTAGGGCTTGGGTTGTTGTCTGAAACCTTGATGAAACAAAAAAAATTAATACTCTCCCTTATCCTTAGCATCTGATTTAATAGAATATCCTTCTTACTTCTCTCTTCTAATCTGCAGCTGGGCTAAATATCTCTTCCTGCACTGGTCAGGTGAGGATGCTTTGGTAGAATTAAGATACAGAATTATTAACCAAGTCACTCTGTTGCATTTGCTGTAGTTTTATGAGAGGCTTGAGATTAAAGAAGTTGTATAAAAGCTGTCCTGTGTTTAGCAAACAGACTGTGCTCTGTCCTGTGCTGTACCTGCAGTTACACTCAAGGGCCTGGAGGATCAACTGCTCAGTGTCATTACGGGTTTTGAAAGGAGGGAGTTGGAGGAACAGAGAGAACGTCTCATCCAGGAGACAAGTGAGAACAAAAACCTGCTAAAAAAGCTGGAAGACACTCTCCTTCATGGACTGACATCTTCTACAGGAAACATGTTGGACAATGTGGAATTGGTGCAAACCCTGGAAGAGACAAAATTCAAAGCTACTGAGGTACCAGCTCTGGGCTTTTTGGAAGAATATCTATGAACAGAACATGGTCTTTCCTTTTTTATTTTACTTCATCTTTCACCCCTGAAGCTTGCAAATAGTTTGAAAGGAAATAGAGAGTTTTCTCATTAATGTGTTGCATCTTTCAGTATTGGGCAGTATTTCTTGATCAGAGAACCAAATCCTATCTTCAGGGAAGTCCTCAGCAGGACCAAAGTAATGTTTGTTTACATTTCTAAAGCAAAAAGCATATGATATCTTTCTTTCAGCTCTGAAGCAACCTATGTTTTGTGTCAGATCTAACATGAAAAAATTAAGATACTTATTAATCAGAGAGGGTGTAGAATCTTCATCCTTGGTGTTTTCAGGCAATAGCTGAGCAAAGCCATGCTGGACCTGATCTAGTGGTGGTCATAACCAAGCTTTGGGCAGAAAGATGAACTAAAGACCCCCAGAGGGTCTTTCCCACACTATTTCCATGATTTTGTGTAAATCTTTGCCTTTACTATTCATAAATGTACAGAGTGGGATTAATCTTACCTAACTTGATATTTGTAATTCATGCAACTTCTTTTGAGTTACCTGCACAGATTCCCTCTGTAGTCACACGGAGAGGCAGGCACTGAGCAGCTCAGGTTATTGTGGGATAATAGGTTCGCTCTGGATCAGCACAGTAATTACAGGTGCACAACATCCCTGTCTGCCCAGGTGATTGAGAAACTGAAGCTGGCTGAGACGACAGCGGCGGATATCGATCTCCTCCGAGATGGCTACAGACCAGCTGCCAGGAGAGGGGCCATCCTGTTCTCTGTGTTGGCTGAAATGGCACTTGTCAACATCATGTACCAGTTCTCACTGGTCTCCTTCTTAGAGGTTTTTGGATTCTCTCTTCGGAAATCCATGCCCAGCCCTATTCTCCCGAAGAGGTTAAAAAACATCATGGACACACTGACTTTGAACACCTACAACTATGGCTGCACAGGTCAGTGCCATTTAGCCACGGGCTGAGACTGTGGTGTGCAAAGAAAGGCAGAGCTGTGACTTCAGGTGGTTCATGTTAAAGAGGCAAATTACCAAACAGGGATTTTGGTGATGTTCAGGTCTCATCACTGCTCCTGGTTCACACTTTACTCCCTGCTATTTCTGTTAGAAGAAACCACACACATTGCCCATGTAACTCTTGCAGAAATGCTTTTCTTAACACAGTTATGAATGGTAAAGGCAGCCATGGAGCTCACAGGGGCTGTATTGACTCTTCAAGCCTGATTCAAAGCCCCAGCTTTGTTCCCCCTGATCATAGAATCATAGTATTGTTCAGGTTGGAAACGACCTTTAAGATCATCAATTCCAACTGTCAACCAAGTGATCTTTGTGGGGTGACCATATCACAGAATCACTGAATGGTTTGGGTTGGAAGGGACCTTAAAGATCATCTTGCTTAAACTCCTGCCATGGGCAGGGATGCCACTGGCTAGATTGGGCTGCTCAGGGCCCCATCCAAAATGGCCTTGGACACTTCCATGGGTGGAACATCCCATCAACCCCACAGCAAATGCAGGATGTGGACTGAAAGATTGCTCCAGTTTCACAAGCTTTAGCAGTTGATTTTTGAAAATATTATCCTTTTAATGTAGGTTTGTTTGAGAAGCACAAGTTACTATTCTCCTTTAATATGGCTGTCAAGATAGAACAAGCTGATGGCCGAGTTCCACAAGAAGAATTTGAGTTCTTTTTGAAAGGTAAAGTGAATATTTATATAGAAGTGTGTAGCTCTATGTAGCAATAGCTAACAGATCTTTTGAAGGCAGATCTTTGACTAGATATGATTTATTAAGGGCCAGCACCTTGAGAAGGTGAGCTCTCCCACTGAGGAGAGCTGCACTGTGTTGGGCTGCACAAACTGGGGATCCTATTTCTAATTTTTTCACTTTGTTAAAAACAGCAAAGAGGCTAATCTTTCTCTGTTGACAAATCTCACATTAGCTAACTGTTAGGATGTTATCTGAGAAAATAATCTGTAGTTATTTTCAGGCTATGTTGCAGTTACTTTCTGACTGTGTATACATAATTTTAGAAATGTTTGCAAAGATAAAACTCCGGCTTTTGCAAGCACTTGTTAAATGCCATCTTTCCTTCAGCACACCAGTCTAATCTTACAGTGCTTCCAGAAACAAATTCCCACTTGGTTCCTCTGTGCAGGGGGACTGTATGTGTGGTCATGCACTGGAGAATTCCTGACATGGACACTGACTCTGGTTTCTGAATGTGACCAGGCAATATTTCCCTGGAGAAGAGTGCCCGAAAGAAACCGTACGCTTGGCTTCCAGATCAAGGCTGGGAAGACCTAATCCGCTTGTCTGAACTATTTCCTGAGAAATTTGAATCTCTTCCAGATGATGTGGAAGAAAATCCAGATGTATGGAAAAATGTACGTGCTTTTTTGCAATCCTGTTCTCTCTCCTAGTTTTTCTTCTGGTATTAAATGTTCAAGTGTGATGCAATGTGTCACAGGAGGGATGTCACTGTGGGCTTCTTCCCTCAAGGCCTTGCTTTGCTTTGTGACCTCAGTTAATGATTGGCTTATTTGCAGAAGAATTAAGGATTGTATTATTTAAAAAACAAATCAAAAAACGCTGGTATACTGTAGATTTTTTATTTGTCAGTCAAATGCCTTAGAAGGGTTATTTGCCCTGTTGAAGTCTGTGGAATTTTTTCTGTTGATTTCAACAGTCAACATTTCACTGGTATTTTTGTGCTGCTAAATTGTACTTTGATCTTGTGGCAGTGAGTTCTATAGGCTATTGACAATCACAGATTTCCTTTGTTCCTCCTTTAGTTTCATTCCATGTCTTTTTGCTTTACAAGAAGTCTTCCTGTAAGCAATCTGTTAATACTTTTTGCTTGGGATGCTATTTTATGTAACTTAAGATAAAATGAGAAGTACAAATGTATTTCTGGACTTGAATTCTTTATACTAAAAAGTCTGATTTTTTACATTTACTTAATCTTTTAATACTTACTTGCAGCTGATTGACTTTCTTTGTTTTCTTTGTGTCTCTTGGCTCCTCATCCATCAAATTGGTTTTCTCTTTCCTAGTAATTTCCCTGGATTAATTTGCATTGTCTGCCATCTTTTCTTGCCAGTGGTATGACACAGATGCTCTGGAGCAGATCCCATTCCCAATGCAGTATGAGGACAATCTCTCAGACTTCCAGAAGCTCCTGCTCCTGCGGTGTTTCCGGGTGGACCGGCTGTACCGGGCAGTGACCGACTACGTGACGGTGACAATGGGCGAGACGTAAGTCACTCTCCTCTCTCAGATCCCAGCCTCACCACTCACACAGGGCTGGGGCTGGAACCAGCTGTGCCAATGGTTCTGTGCTTTGCCTAAAGGGCAGAGCATGAGCTGTGCCTGACTGATTTCCATGTGCAGTCCGTGGTGAGCTTTGCCCCTCGTGTACAAGGCTCTGCTCACACGCAGCGGCTGCTCTGTGCAAATCAGCCAAATCACCGGGTTCTTCCCCTGGCAGGTATGTGCAGCCCCCCGTGATCAGCTTTGAGGCCATCCTGCAGCAGAGCAGCCCTTACTCACCAGTGGTTTTCATCCTAAGTCCTGGCTGTGATCCTGTCAGTGACCTCATGAAACTGGCTGAGAGAACAGACTTTGAAGCAGATAGACTCAAATTCCTGGCCATGGGACAAGGCCAAGAAATGGTAACTTGGGTGGGAGGGTGGGGATGTGCTGTGTGCAGCAAGTGAGTGTGAATTGCAAGCCATGCTCCTAATGCTCTGGGACTGATCAAATTTCCTTTCCAAAGATCTGCTCCATTTTAAAGGGAATTATTTCTTGGTTCTGACATAGATTTGTCAGCCTGAGAATAACATTTTCCTGAACATGAAAGGGGCCATTTGGCTGACTAGCTGCTGTTCTGGTTTGGGTGAGGGTAGGTTCAGAATCAGACTGCTGGCTGTTTAAAAGTAGTTGAGCTGAGAGGATGTTACTGTGTATGGACATGAGGTGGTTGGAAGGTACAGTGTTTGTTACCAGAAAGTTCTCCTGCTGCTTTTCCTGCCTTTCCTCTGACTTTCCTTTTTGTTATGGACACTAAGGCAGGATGTCCAAAGCTTAACAGATAACTGAATTTGCCATGATTTCAGTCAGTGGGAGAACTCCTATAAGAATCATTTAGACCACCACTTTCCCAGCAGGAAAAGCCACTGCATGAGCCCATCAGAGGCAGTTGTTCTCAGGGTAAAGAGAGAGTTACTCACAGAAGTTCTCCCCCTCTCCTCAGATTGCTCTGCAGATGCTGGAGGAAGCTGTGGTTCGTGGAGAGTGGCTCATGCTGCAGAACTGTCACCTTTTGGTGAAGTGGCTCATCCATCTGGAAAAGGCCCTGGAGAAGATTGCAGAGCCTCACGAAGACTTTCGCCTCTGGCTGACGACTGACCCAACCAAGGGCTTCCCAATTGGAATTCTGCAGAGGTCCTTAAAGGTGGGGAAACTCCAGCCAGGAGGGCATGGCCTGGACTGGCAATCAGCAGGACAGGCTGGCTCTGGGAGGAGCCTGACCTGAGTGCAGCACACTGACACGGGCTTATGAACTCACTTTTGGTCTTTATAAGCCAAATCCTTTTTTCACCATCCTGTTTATCTGACTGGGATGTTTCCTTTGGGTGAAAGCTGTTCAGCAGTTTTTTTCCTGAAGCAGTTATTTCAAAGTAGAGGTTTATGAGTAAACCTGGAAATATGGGAAATGTTCTTTAGATTGAAATGCTGCTGTAAGTGAGGAGTATCTGGAGAGACAGAAATAGCCCCATGAGCCCTGATGCTGCAGTGCAGAACCAAGGCCTGTGTCTGGCCTGGCAGTGCCAGTGGAGCAGATGTTGGAACAGGATAATGGTTTCCAGCTGCTGCTTCAGGCTGCAGCATTTATCACCAGAAGCTGAGCTGATTATTCTGAAGGCACAAGCCATGATTCTGCCCTAATGTTCTTTTCTGTGGCTGCTTTGCTGCAGTTGCGGTGACCTGTCCTGTAAATATCATTATTTCATTTCACAGATTGGAAAGCAGCAGCTCAGTGGCAGTGGCAGCTCTGGGCTGTTCTCCCACACATGCTGCAGTGGGAAGGGAGTGGAGAGGATCTTTAAGGCTGCAGATCTGCACTTTGTGGGTCTTGCCAGGAGCAGTGAGAACTGAGGTTTTAGAGCCCTTTGAAAAAGCTGCCAGGAAGCAGCTCTGGCAGTTTGATCAGCAGTGAAGCCACACTGAAGACTGTTAAATCATCTTACTGTGGGGGTATAGGACACACTGAAATGTGTAAAATATTGGTATTTCAGTAAATTAGATCTTCCAGTATGAGAAATATTAATGTCTTGCCAATATCATGACTAATTATAAAATCATATCAAGTTCTCTTTACATAGGTGTGTTTACCTTGATAAACTTAAAAGGTCTGTTTCATGTCTTTACTTAAGAAAAAAATCCATATTTGATAGGCATTTGGAAAACTACTTAAAGTGTCAAGCTTGCATTGTATAACTTATTTAATGTGATATATTTACAACTTATTTTCCTCAAGTTACCCAGTAACTGATGGCTTCCCTAATTATTTTGATAGGTTGTTACAGAACCACCTAATGGTCTGAAATTGAATATGAGAGCCACCTACTTCAAAATTCCACAGGAAGCCTTAGAGCAGTGCCCACACCCTGCCTTTAAATCCTTAGTCTATGTCTTGGCATTTTTCCATGCTGTGGTTCAGGAGAGAAGGAAGTTTGGGAAGGTTGGCTGGAATGTACCCTATGATTTTAATGAATCTGATTTCCAGGTAAGAAAACAATTGCAATGGCTTTTATATTCTTGAGTAGCTCAAATTAGTTTTGAAAACATAGAATTTATCCAGCTTTAACCTTTCTCACAATTTAATTTTGCTTAATTTTTTTTTTCTTTGCTTCTGTGGAGTCATGTAGTCTCCTGATCTTCTATAATGTCAGTTTGGGATGCTAAAAATTAGATTCCCAATCCTTCATGTTTATATTGCCTCTCTCATGGGCTTCTTTTCTTAAGAGGATTTATATTTAACTTTTTAATTATTTCAGAAATAAGTAATTGTTAGTTTTCAAACAAGAACTACATTAAATAAAGTCTAGGAATATGTATATCTGATTTATAAATCTTCTTATCTCACATGTTCCAACAACTTCATTAGGTCTGCATGGAAATCCTTAACACATACTTAACAAAAGCTTTTGAACAAAATGATGATCAAATCCCTTGGAGCAGTCTCAAATATCTTATTGGGGAGGTGAGTGCCTACAGTGCCACAAGAATCCAGATAAATGAAGTTTCCTTTCCACATGGGCTGCAGCAAGTAAAGCTGGAAATCATTCCTGGGCAGCTTGAAACTCCAGTGTAGCCCTGAGCAAGGGCCTTAATCTCAGTCTCAGGGAATTAGGGCCACTGTGTGCAACTGCACAAGGAGTTAACAGTGCTTAATTAATTGTGAGAGAGCCCTTGGGACCCTGTGCTGAAAGTGCACAGAGTTAATGGCACAGGGGGTGTCACTGGAGCTGTACAAACGTGTGTTCAGCTGCACTGCAACATGAAATCCTGCAGGAAACTGTTACTTTGCAGCACTTAATCCCAGCTGAGCATGAGCTGGTACCTCAGAAGATACCACTGCACACAAATCACCCAGACTTGTGTCCAGGAGTGCCCAGAGCAGCTCTCTCCAGACCAAGGCCAAATACTTCCTGCCTGTCCCCCTGAGTAGGGGCTGGAGAGGTCTTTGGGATCCCTAAAGGAGACAGTGTTACACCACAGCCACTGTGAGAGGAAAGAGCATTTTGGCCTTTCAGTGGTACTTTTTAAACCGTGTTTTCTGCTCCAAAAGCCAGTGCTGTAGTACTGATGTCACTGATTTCTAGGTCATGTATGGTGGGCGTGCAATCGACAGCTTTGACCGGCGCATCCTGACCGTCTACATGGACGAGTACCTTGGGGATTTCCTCTTTGACACATTCCAAGTGTTTCACTTTTATAAAAGCGACACAGTTGATTATAAAATTCCAGCAGGGAAGGGAAAAGATGACTTTGTTGGTAAGAAATGCTTTTCCTGCCATATACATTAGCATTAAAAACAGTCTGCTTGCAGTATACATTCATACATCCATTGCTGGATGGGAGAAATTGAATGGAACACCGGGCATTGCTGATGCATGGATTGCAGTGTTACAATCCACTGCTTTACAGGAGCAGTCCTTTGGCATGTGAGCTCCTCAGGTCTTTGAAAAACAAAACCAACCAACCCGAACCACAAAACCTCAGTAAAGCAGCATGTTCATTTTGTTAAGTGATATATATTTCTGTGTAGGTATCTGTGTGTGTGTGTTTAAAAGTATTTATTCTATCTGTGTTGCTCCAACACCAGCTTTAGCATTTCATTTTTTATTCAAGCAGAGCAATAGCAAAATTGCTGTGGTGTTCTCGTTGTGCCTGGTGTCTGTGGGCTAACAGAGTGGTTGTATTCCAGAGGCCATAGAATCTCTGCCACTTTCCAACACCCCAGAGGTCCTGGGCCTTCACGCCAACGCCGAGATCGGGTATTACACGCAGGCGGTGCGGGACATGTGGGCTCACCTGCTCGAGCTGCAGCCCCAGACTGGTGCGTGCCCTGTCTGAACTGGGCTGTAAATAGGAAATCTTGAGGGGTGAGTGCTGAGCCCTGGGGACTGTGAGAGCAGCCCCAGTGTGTGAGGAGGGATTTGGGGGCTGTGTCCCAGCCTCGGGGAGCAGAGGGAATGGGACAGCAGGAGCAAAGCCACTGCAGGGCTCAGCCCCTGCCCAGCAGCACAGCTGAGACAGGCAGGGAGCCTCGTGGGCAAATGTCAGAGCCAGAGCAGCGGAGGGTGGGAGACTGATGCCAAAAGGTGACAGCTCTGAGACTTCTCCCAGAGAAATAATCATAGAAGGGGTGGCCTGCACAGATTTAGTCTCACAAAAACTTCTTGGTTTCAGGTGAAACTGGTGCAGGAATTAGTCGAGATGAATACATTGCAAATGTTGCCAAGGATATAGAAAACAAGTTACCTCGAGTATTTGATCTTGACCAGATACGCAAAGGGTTTGGAGTGAACATCTCCCCTACGACTGTGGTGCTGTTGCAGGAACTGGAACGTTTCAATAAGCTCATCATTCGAATGGCAAAGTCCTTGGCTGAGCTACAACGTGTCAGTAAAATCACAGCAACTCCACAGAACCAGCTGGGCTTTACCTGCCCCAGGCTGGCACTCAGAACTCTTCCCATCTTTCAGGCCTTGGCTGGGGAAGTTGGAATGAGCAGTGAACTGGATGATGTGGCTCAGGCTCTCTTCAATGGGCAGATTCCTGGGATCTGGCGGCGGCTGGCCCCGGACACGCTCAAAACACTTGGAAACTGGATTATTTTCTTTAGAGATCGCTATGACCAGTACTCCAGCTGGGTAAGCAAGTGCCTCCAGAAAGCTTTTTGTTTTGTTAACCTGCATGATGTGCTGTGCAGGTTGCTGCAAAAGCCAGTGAACACTCTGGGTAAGTTCTTGAATTAGTGCCATCGTTGCATAACTGGATGCAAGGCAGACTCACCCCTGGCTCCTCTCTAAGAGAAGTGGCCCCTGGGCTGAGTACCAGGGCTGCCCATCACCTTCTGTGGCTGCAGGTTAACGAGGGTGAGCCCGAGGTGATGTGGCTGTCAGGCCTGCACATTCCTGAATCCTACCTGACAGCTCTTGTTCAAGCCACCTGCAGGAAAAACAAGTGGCCCCTGGATCACTCCACTCTCTACACAGAGGTAACCAAGTACAGGACAGCAGAAGACATCACTGAAGGGTCTATTCAGGGTAGGTGTTTTTACAGTTATTTGGCAAAAATAATAAGTTAATTGGTGAGAGGGCGAAATCACCTGGCACACTAAATTAATTTGGTTACACCTTGGCAGGCATTGGCCCTTGCGTTTGCATTTCACAGTCCTCACGATTTCCAGCTGGGAAGTAGCTGGGTTCTGGTTCCTGCAGAACCCCTGTGTGCATGAAGCACCATTTTCCTTCTTTAGCTCTTCCCACCCACAGGCAGGGATCTGAACTTAGATGTCTCCCTTGCTTGCTCCCTATATGTGTATATATATATATATATATATATATATATGTATGTGTATATATATACATACACTGATTTCTTAATGCCTAGAACATTACCAATCCCAGCGATTTACACCACAAATAATATATTGAAATATACTTAAGCAAAAAGTACCTACAAATATGTATCATTTATTATGTAAATATCTCTTTATGAGCTCTCTGTGACTAGCACTGCTCTAATAAATAAATATAACAAGCTGGGTACAGCGGACAGCTAAGCAAGGCTCTGAGTGCCAGAGCTGATTGGGAACAGAGGAGGAAAAAGGTCTCGTTGTTTTTGTAAAATCTAACTTGCAGTTAAAAATAAAAGTGCCCACAGTGGCTTACCTGGAGGATTCTTTATTAATGCTGTACTTCCTCATTAAGGTTGTACTTGGGATTTGTACCAGAACAACCGTCCCAACCCTTCACCTGCTGTCAGTGACCCAGTGGTCAGACCCAGGGCAGTGACAGAGCTCTCTGTGACTTGGGCAACTGAAGGGCAGCAAATTGGATTTATTCCTAGTACTGTTTATCATGTGTACTGTAACTGAGACAATTTAATTTCATTTCCTAATACAGCTGGATCATAAAAACAAAGCCCTCAGAAAACTGCACCCTGTGCAGGTGCAGTTTGATATGCAGCGCGTTTGAGATGACTGTTGTGCTCAGAGCAGGGATTGCAGGAGCAGTCATCCTAAACGGATCTTTCCTAGTAGCTCAGTTGACACAAATTTGCATTTTCTGCCTTCACAGGCTGCTTTGTTTCTGGTCTGTTCCTGGAAGGAGCGGACTGGGACACAGAGCAGGGCTGCCTCACCCAGAGCAAGCCCCGTGTCCCAGTGGTGGAGCTGCCCATCCTGAGGATCATCCCCACAGAGGCACACAGACTCAGACTGCAGGTACAGCGCCTTTGGTCCCTTCCTTCTGCTGTCACAGCTCCCCAGCTGGCACTCCCTGCCCTCTCAGCCCAGTACCTGGATTTCACCATTACCACTCCCATATGAAGCAGCTGGTTTAAAATTTCTCCTTACATTACCCATCATTAGTTTTTTTTTCTAAGGGGGTTGATCCATTTGTTGCCTCTTTTCCCTTCAGGCACTTGGGGGTAGAGATCTTGGGACACCCTTCCACTCCTGCTACTCTTTAAATTATCTCCCATCCCCAGTTAATGACCTACAGGGCATTTACATGTTCTGGGTACTGGATATTTAAGACCTCTAACAAAACAAGTGAAGTTCTGTCCTGGAGGCCCTTGTTGTTTCCAGTCCCAGGCAGAAGCTCAGGCACCACTCAGTGTCCCCGCTGGGCTCTTTCAGAACACGCTGCGGACCCCCGTGTACACAACCTCCATGCGCCGCAACGCCATGGGCTGGGGCCTGGTGTTTGAAGCTGACCTGTACACCACAAAGCACATTTCCCACTGGGTCCTGCAAGGTGTTTGTCTCACCCTGAACGCTGACTGACAGTCAGAAATAGGCACTGCGTTCTTCCCCCAGGATCCAACCCTTCAGAGGTGCAGGGAAAAAACCCTCAGCCCAGGCAGTGATTCGGCACCATGGGGTGGGGTTGTGTTCACTTAGGTACACCTGACTTTAGTCAGTAGTAGCTTGGTTGTATCATACTCAATAAACACATTTGAAGAATAGAGTGTTTTCTGCAATCTGTGTTTCCTTTTGGAAAGGCTCCAAGCTGGTCTGTGGCCGCAAAGAGGGAGTAAGTTGGTCTCGCACACACAAAGACTAAGGGTTGCCTGGATGGTTGTAAGAAATGTCTTTAATTGCCCAAAGCATCACTTCTGCAGTGCCTGGAAGCGGTGCCTCCCACCAGCCTCCAGCAAGTGGCAGGGTAGGTCACTCATACAACAGATGACCATAAAAATACGGTGCCAACAACCAAAGCAACCAAACCCGCTGCTGGTTAATGCAATACACATAAAAACAGTAAACCTCAGAGTAACAAACTTGCTTTAACCAACCCTTTCCAGGAACACAGCTTTTCCCTATCCCTCCCCACCACTTGTGAAACAAATTCCTACCACAGAGCCAGCACGGCGCGAGGCTGAGGCGGGGTGGGGCTTTGGGACAGCGAGTGACAGAGGGCGGGCAGAGGGCAGAGGTCAGCCCTGCTGGAAGGGTCATGCTGCACGGGAATCGAGCGGTGCCACAGCTGGGAGAGCAGCTCTGCCATCCTGCCAGGGCCTTTGCTGGGGATGACAGTGGTCCAAGGCTCTGGAGGGAGACACACACCAACACAGCTGCAGAAAAAGCTTACTGGGGGCAGACTACAGCTGGCAAGGGGAGGGGACAGGGCAGGCAGGGATCCTTCATCAGCTGTCACAGAGAATACACTTTCCAAATTTTTAAAGGCACATCATAAGCTTAGCAGCATTTGGGAGCCAGTGTTTCTTGCTGGCCTACTCAGAGGCTGCAGACAAGAGTGAAGCAGAGGTGAGCTGGAGGTGGTGATCAGAATGTAAGAAAAATGGACAAATTTGTGCTCCTTCCCCAAAACTACATACCCTCCCAGCTCCCAGTATGCCTTTCTTTCCTAGGAAACAAAAAAAAGAAGTAGTCTAACAGCTGTTGGGTCTACCTGCTACTTACTAAAAAGGAGTAGGGGAATCTGGGCAAGTGCAAGGCAAGTCCATCCCAATCCACAAGGACAGAAAGCAAGGATGCCAGGTTCTCCTGTATGAATTGGTTACATCACTTAAAACTAAATACATTTTAGAGGGGCAGCTCAGGTTTCTAAGCTGGCAGCAGCCAGCACTGTCTGATGATGCCCAAAACAAGACTAAAGTTTTGAGGAAACAAAAAGAATCCCTTTACAAAAAAAGTGCAGGTTAGCGCATAAAGAACCATTTCCATATTGGATAGCCAGTTACGTTTCCTCCCTGGAAAAGGAGTTCTGAGCCAG
The DNA here is from genome assembly GCA_013398175.1 of Climacteris rufus. Lineage (NCBI taxonomy): Eukaryota > Metazoa > Chordata > Aves > Passeriformes > Climacteridae > Climacteris > Climacteris rufus. The sequence continues at coordinate 147,330 of VZRZ01002444.1, forward strand.
TATGGAAGGTGCTACAAGTGCAGTGTACTGACTAGTGTAAAATGTGTCATGAAGCCATTCGATTAAAAAAACCCAAACCAAACCAATCCCCACAAATAACCCAGTGTTCATACTCTTCTATGAGGGTTGTTAACCCTTTAAATAGTGCTTCCCTCACCCATATTTTACTTAAAGCCACAGACCAAAGTATTTAGGATAAATCAAGTAGTGCTTGCTGGGACTCTGGGGATGCCCTCAGGTCATTAAAGTGAACATACACGTGCCCAACTTTCAGTGCTGCTTCGAGAGCGGCTGTTGCAGAGGTCAGTGGTGGCTGTGGAGTGCTCACACACGCCGTGGAGACAAGAGAACCTCTGCCAGGTCAAACATTGACAGCCGGCACGCGTGGCTGCGGGTGTGAGGGAGGGGCGTTTTCTCTAACATCGCTCACTAAGGCAGCCCGTGCCTTTGCCCACACGTGCACTTACACTACATGGAGCAGCGCTCGGAAGCAAGCGGTCAGGTCCCCCTGATTTGGCCACAGCATGGAGTGGTTATATACCTTGCCGTATGAACACAGTCCTGGGAGGTTCTGTTAGAGCAAAATGTATTAATGATGTACCCAGGAGGAGTTTGGCATGCATGGGGCATCAAAAGAAACTTCACCGCAGGTGCTATTTACCCTACAGGATCACAGTGCATCACCAGCACAGAACAGCGTTTCCGTGGCGTTCTCAGACAGTTCTGTCTGTCCCCGAGTGCTTTCTGACCGCTTTGTTTCCATGGACCTGATCCACCGCCAGCGTTTCCACCTCGGGCTGCGGCTGGGCGGGCGCGGCGTGGTGGATGCGATGAGCGACCCCGATGTGCGCCTTGTGCGGCTTCTCGCGGGCCGGGCTGTGCGACTCGCCGGGCGCGCGATCCGAGGGGATCGGCGGAATAACCAACGGCCTCTCCTTAATCAGATGGACCTCTGCTGTTTCCCTGGCCAGCAGAAAGGGTGTGGGATCGGGCATGGCATCCACGGGCTCTCGCAGCACCAGCTTCCGGCTCTCCGACCCTATTCTGTAGGCCTCTTCGAACTCGGGGTTCAGCGGCGTCGACAGACTCTTCTTCATCCTGCGCCGCGGCGTCTCCGGCAGTTTGTCCTTGGGAGGGGCCGGTTTGTAGCCGGACAGCACGGGGCTGCCGGACGGGGTCCCCTCCGAAGTCCCGCTGGCACTCAGCAGCTTCTTCTTCGTGGCGTGCAGCTGAGAGGTCAGGTAGGCAATCGTGCTCGCTCTCTGCTCCAGTTCACTGGACAACATGTTGAGCTTATGGCTTTTCATTTTTAACTCTTCCAAATACTTCTTTTCTCTTTCTTTAATAGTGTTTTCCAGCACCATTATCATTGCATTCTTTTGTTCAAGTTCTTTCAACAATTCATTATTTTCAGCCTCTTTGATTTTCAGCTGAGCTTCAAGATCTTTGCACTTACTTTTGAGTTCATCACTTCGTGAACTACCACTTTCTAGAAGAACAGGAAAAGCAAAGGTGTTTCAAGTTAACAACAGGCACTATGCAAAGCAGTGCAATAGGGTTCCTCTTGCCATCCCAAAGACTAACTTCAGCTGATACTCAAGCCACACCATCCCTGATTCAGGAGGTGAATCTCAGGAATTATCTTATTCCTGTTCTTCACCTGTTGTTAACATAATACATGCAAAATAATAGGATCTAGTGTGTACATATGTGAGTGTATACACACACACATATATATAAATAAAAGCTATGTGGTTAATTACAGCACCAGCTCAGCAAAGTTTTAAATAGTCTCACTCTTCTGCCCCTAAAATTTGTGTCCCATATAGCAAGCAAGGAACTGACTGTGTAGTGGAGTCAGCAGTTCCATGTGCTATTCCTGGCTCTTTCACAGTTTTCCCGTGTGACCTTGGTAAAGAACTCTGGACATTTACTTGATAAATAACAGCAAGTCTGGAGAGTAGAAAACTACGCTTATTATACCTTCAGATTTTATAAAGTCAAGCATCCCAGTGCAAAGTATCTCACCTACTTGTAACAAAGAAAATACAAACATTGAAAAAGATTACTAAACTGAACATGAACATTAAAAGAAAAATTCCATGTGTTCCTTACCTGACAGATCTGAAGTCTTTACAGTCAGCTCATAGGTTAAATCTGAGGAAAAAAGTTGTTTATTTTTGTTAGAACATCATCATGGACCCCATACATCACCTGGTGAGCAGATTTACCATGACAAACTTCAGTAAATACAGAACTAACTCTTCACACTGCCCAAAGCAAGAACAGGAGATTCACTGCAAATTAGCAAATGTGTAAAACAATTGAACTACCAGCTTTTTAAAGAAAAAATGAAAAATTCTTGGCTTTGATCAGTCAGTTTGCCCCGAGATACAAACTGATCACCCTAAACGCACCCTGCTGGTGGGCTGTGCTGCTGAGGTTTCACTGCTGTAGTGGGAAGCAGTTACTGCAAAGAAGAAGGTACCTGTGCAGTGCTGCTGCAGGCGGCGCAGCTCGGCGTGCAGCCCCTTCAGGGTGTTGGCATGTTCCCTCTGCAGGAACAGCAGGTTCTTCTGGGCACTCTGCAGCTGGTTCTCCAGGGTTGAGGTGGCCATCCTGCCCTGCCCTGCCAGGGAACAGACATGGAACTGTAACAGAGTTACCGTGCACACGTGCAGATCCCTGCTCTGCAGCCAGGATCAGCAGGAATGGCTGAATTCTACTGTTCATGCATTGATGTGAAATCATCAGATGCCACAAAAGGTTCTTCTGATTCAGGACTATTTCCATTATCAAAAGCCTAATTATACTGTAGGCCGGAGCAGGGAACTCATTTGTTTGGAGTTAACACATTTAAAGGATTAACTTCAGACAGTTTAAGTCATTAATCCCATTAAAAGTTAAAAGCAGAGTTCTGAGGAATTGGCTATTGTGTCCCTGTCTTGTTGAGGGTTTCCACTTACCTCCAGGGACACAGGGATTAGTAACATTCCTGGCAAGAACAGGGAAGAAAGCACTAAGACACAGCAGCACTAAGGACAAAGGCAAAGCAGGGGTCTGAGCACAGCCAGGCTGGTGGCACTGCCAGGGTGCCCGAACCAAGATGTGGGCACTGGGACCGGCATGAGGGGACCCCTGGCTGCTCTCTGGGCACCTCACGAGGCCCAGTGACACAGAGCAGGAAAACTGACATGGACAGTGCTTCATTCAAAGAGAGAACACACATTTTTCTTGCTCAGGTTACGAGCACATGCAAACCTGTTACAGTGCTGGGTTTTCCTTACGGAACAGCCTGATAAAAGTACTGCTGGCTACAGCAGTGCTCAGAGATGGACACAGTTAACTGTGTGATGCTGAGACACCCCTGTGCTGCCTACTGCTCCTGATAAGGCAAAAATGGATACAGTAGGAAAGGCTAAATTCCATTATATGTGTAGTCTTGTAAAATCCATTACAGTAATTAGGTTACAAGGATAAGTGAAGAGTCAAGACTCCTGTTGCCTGGACAACCACTTGCAATGGCATTGCTACCACCCCCGGAATTATGGCACCACACAATGTGCACAAGGGGGACCTTAACGGGTCCCTTGGCATGGCAAGTGTTTCCCACTGGACTCTTTGGTATGTAGTTTTATGGCAAGAATTTGTTTCTACCAGTTTTAAATTGGTAGAACATAAGTTCAGAGCTTTTGTTATTCCTAAACATAAACAGAGCACTGAGTTTAATTTCGTGCTTTTATTCCCCAAAAGAACACCAGAGTTGGTGCTCCTGCAGCTTGTTGATGCACTAAAGCACCTGGGGATGTGGTGTGGAAATCACACACACACAGACACACAGAGCCTTCCTGGTTTCATCTGTGACCTGAACTGACATCGTCTTCTACTGACTCATCCCAACAGAAACAAATATTTTATTGTAAAAAAATCACGTGAAGGTGTGAAAGATATCAAGAAACCCAGTTTTGTGCAGGGGCCAAACAGCCTGGTTACCTTGTAACAGAGATCAAAGATTAAGTTCAGTGCCCAAGAATGTCGGTAGCGATGCCAACGGGTTGACTGAGAGGGTCATTTCACAATCACCATTGTTAGCAAGCAAGCAAAAATTATGGGCCAAACACATTCTAGAAAGAGGTTTATAGGGTGGCTAAACAAGAAATAAACTGAGTTTTGCATGCAAGGTCTTCCTGGCTTCTGAAGCAGCTCACCTGAGCCGTGGCTGCTCTCCCTGGAGGCCTCGGGACACCCAGCACTGCCACACTGGTGGCCCCTCATGGCCCCAGCATTGGGGGGCTGTGGGAACGGGGGCTGCACAGGCACAGCAGTTACTGTGGGGCACCATTTGTTCTGAGGAGTGGTGATATTTTGGCTGTGATACGTTTTCAGAGTGACATAATCTTGCTTGCAAAGCTGACTTCAGACAGACGGGAGCTTTACCGAATCCTCCTATTCCTTCAGTGTTCATTTTACTCGGATTGACTGAGCAGGACAGCAGGATAAAGCCAGAGCTGGAGCTCTGACTGCGCGGGACAGCGAGGCTCAGAAGGGATTCTTAATCAAAGAATATGTTTTCCAAAAGAAACCTTAAGCTGTGACAGGAGTAGGTGAAAGAACAATACCCCAGAGCCTCTGTTCTCACAACGGGTACTAATGGTGGCTTTACACTTGTAACCATAACCTGAACAGGAAAATACTTTAACATCATCAACAGACAGTAAGTGTTCATAGCTCAGCCCTTGCAAATACACGTTTTTTAAAAACTAGTTTCTAAATGTTCAAACAAACCAGAACAAGGCTCTCACTATTAATCTCCTCAATTGCTTTTTCACTTTGATCCCCTGCATCTGAAAGATCACACCAGGATTACCTGCTCTGAAGAAAACAAATATAATCAGAGGCAGGCGAGTGTTACTGGCTTAGGAAGAAAATAAGAACTACCAGAGCATCATTCTCCCTGCAGCAGCAGTAAGTTAATCAGTGAAATCAATTAAATCAACCCACAATGAGTTTGAGCTGCAGCCCCTCTGCACTAAGTAGTTTCCCACAACCCTCTGCAGCCTTTTTGTGCTCTTCCTCCTCACAGCAGCCTGGTTGCCTGCCCGTCCTCTCTCCTTTCCTTCAAGGGAAAGGGAAGGCCAGCGAGGTGAAGCCACAGCTTCCATGGATGTGTGGGCAGCAGATCCAGTTCCAAACCCACCCACTCACCCACTCAGGCCTTTTTACACAGCACAGCCAAGCACTGTGTGATCTGTGCCCCTGTGCTCTGGGAAACAGCCAAAACCATCTACTGTAAAACCAGGGAAAGGGAAAATGTCTTGCACAGTCACTATACAGAGAAACACAAATTTGCTTTGAAATCTGCACAAATTAGTTTTAACAACAATATATTCCAAGGCACTATTCATTTTATGCCAAATTCTGAAACACATAATTAGACCTAATATTATTCAAGTCTGAGGTTTGGATTAAATGGATTCCAACTGAATATGCATTACCTGTCAACCAAGCACAGTTGCAAAATATTAAAAATATTTTTGATTTCTTTTTCAGCCAAACTTGTATTTCTGTCACACAAATTCTAGTGTCAAATTTGTCAGCAGCTCATAGGAGACAATGCAAAGTGAGACCTACTGACCTGTGCAATCAGCCTGTGCATTTTTAAAATGGGAATAGACTCAAGAGATAATGAAAAAGAAACACATCTAATTAAAAAGAAGTAACAATTTGTTTTACAACAAGTCAGTGAACATTTTCCCACCACTTCCCTATGCAGATGCTTCGACTTAGTTCCAGAGAGGTTGGTTAGTGGGATTTCCAGCTACTCCCAGTTCCTCAACAATACTCAACACAGTGGATGTTGTGTGAGGAGCCTCAAATCACAGCCAACAACTGCTCCCATGGGCAGCCAAGATCTGACAGAAAACATGGTCTTGGGAGGGGTCAGGGTGAAGAAAAAAAAATCATCTATTCAGGTACATCTCCCATTGAGGTTTCCAAGAGGCAATCCTATAAAGCAGTCCTGGGATTGCATTTAGCTGATTTAATCTCAGGCTCTCTGAAACAAGAAGGTCAAAAATCAAAAGAGAAATAGCAAAATGCAAAAGTCAATGGTGCCTTTTATAGCCCAGAGGAGCAATCTCCACCTCCCTCCATGGAAATCAGTGGGACAAGCTCTCAAAGCCAGGCTCTGGCTGGATCCCTGCAGATAAATGACACCAGTGCTGGGAAGAACACTGTGACTGCATACACTGCACAAAATTATGTCACTGTGGTCTTCCCTCCTTCCCCGTTGTCTCTAAACAAAAAATATGTTTGCTGTGCTCTTATACAGAAGGCACTGTGCAATGCAGAGCTTGGCAAAGTCCCTGGGAATGCACAGAGCATTTGGGAAGGATGACAGAACATTAAAAGGGCACTGCAGTGTCAGTGGTGATGGTGACACTCCTCCTCTGGCAGCAGGACTGGCCCCAAACACCGAGAGGTCCAACCTGTCAGTGCCAGAGGCTTCATGCAGACAGTGCACTTCATTCCACCCCTCAACAGCCACAATTTCTCATTTCTCAGGACCACCACACCACACCACCAAATGTTTCTATATATAGCTCAACTCCCCCAAACAATGGATTCACAATTTCTCTTGAAATTTGCCAAGGAGAAACAAATGGAATGAGTCAAACAGAATTCCTTTGGGAACACTAAGCATAACACTTTAATCATGACTGCACCTACCTAAGCCATCATGTTCCAGTAAAGCAGAGAAGGTAACTTCAATCATTATTCCTGTAAGCTCACCTCAAAAAGGAACTGTTCTGTCTCTTTAGAAGTGCATGTTCTCTTCAAAAGGGAATACACACACACACACACACACAATCTTAAATGGAAAAATATTAAAAAAGAGCTTTCAAAATGCAACTTAATCCCATGCTCACCATAACCAGTCACTAACATTTTAACAGCCATATCTTGCCTTGCAGAGGATGTGCAGGCTCCAGGCCTTTTTAGATTTTAAGCATTTGGAAAGAGTTCAAAATGTTTCAAGGCAAACAGCATCTGGCTGCATATCAGATGCCTTTGCACAAAATCAGAGCATCTCTATATCCTGCTGCAAGACAGGAGGAGGGAGATGCTAATCTCTGACCTTAGACACAAGTCCAAAGGATGGAACGAAGCCCAAACAACAGTTATTTAACATTTTCATTTCTGTTTGGTATTCACTGAATAGAACACAATAACCTCCTTTTGCATGGATGGGGTGACCATTACCTGAGAAGCTGCTTTAGCTCCCTGCAAACTCATATCCTTGAAATATGTATGGGCAGACATTTTCCTCTCAACTGCTCTCTGGCCAGTGCTCCCTCAAAATATGCCAGAGGGTGCCAAAGAACTAAGTAAGGACGGGGACTGTAAGAACCTCCAAAGTTTCAGCCAGACCCCATTTTAGAGATTATCACTGAACTGACCAAACATTTCTGAACAACACAGCTCTAATGCTGAAATTACCAACAGTCACTTTGCTGTTCTTTGCTTAGATCAGCTCTCCATCTCCAAGACATAATGCCATCCCCAAAGTGTTTGCTCAGCTCTTTTCAAAGGACATAATAAAGGAGACCCTGCAGCCTTCATAGCCAGCTCAAGGGCTTTGCTATCTTTCTGCTTGGACATTTGCACTGAGTCCCCCACAAACCAATTCTGTGACACCACTGCACTTCTACTGATGCACATCCAGCAATAACACAGCTCAGTGACAAACTGTTCCACAGTTTCACATTTCTGTTCACCCCTCGTTCATCTGTGCATCAGACTAAACCACTTCAACAAATCCAGTGTTGCTGAAGTCAAGTTTTTCAGACAATACACAGCCTACACATCCACCTCTGGACATCCCTCCCCTTCTCCAGTGCTCCCTTATCAGTAAAAAGCACCTCCTGCAGCAATGCCTCTCTCCCCGTCCTCCTCTGCCTTCTGCATTAAAATATAACAATGCTTACACATCATTATTGACCCAGTAACTTGTTCTCACATTCTTTTCATTTGTGTGTTTTAAACCAAGCAAAATTAGTAGTTCTTTCCTGGAGACAATGGAGGGGAAGAAGGAACTGTGCCACTGTCCTCCCAGAGGAAGGACATGATTTTGCTTTCTCAGCTCCTTTTCCATTTCTCCTGCTTTCAATGCTATTTTACTCACTGGTTTCTCCACCTGACTTTCCTGTCATTTTCTGATCAGAGATTGTGTAAACGCTTTACAGTCAATCTCTGAATGTCCTGGAAGCACACATTTCAGCATTTTAGCAAGTAGATGGTTTTTTGTTACTCCTACAGCAGCTGGTATGGCAGTGGGAAGAATAATTGAGTGGACATCATCCTGGTGGCAATGACTTAATTCTGGATGCTCCAAAGGAACCAGCTGGTTTTTGCACAGACCTTGCCAAGTGCCTACCTGGAGTCAGGAGCACTGACAGGAACAGTTCACATGGTGCTTTTGCTGTCCTTGAGACCACTCAAAGCCAGAGCTCTCACAATGGAGGAGACTAAAAGGAATTAGATATTAAAATCACTACTGTGACAGAGACTATTAGAGAATCCCATCAAATGGTCCTGCAGTGGCATTTCATACAGACACAACTGTTGTGACCAATACCAGAGTATCCAAAGCTATGGCTGTACAGCTGTCAGGAACAAAGAGCTTACTCTGGCAGGAAACTCTGAAAATTACCTAATTTGGTAATTGAAAATTACCTAATTTGGGCCTAATTCACTTTAGGGAAACAAAGAAGGTGTTACCTAAATTACACTGACTACTTCAAAAGAACCCCTTCAACAATGATGAAGTGACAGTAAAAGCCCTCACAGCCAAGGCTACATCCTCACTGTAAAGAACAGGTTACTTCTCTTCTGCTCTCTAGCACATGCTCCTCATGAATGGCTCTTCTGTTTTACTCACCCCTTCATTCTGAGGAAAAAATAGTTTGTTATTTTAATATAACTTCCATCAAAGCAACAGAACACAGACTGCACCCCAATCACAACTAGGTAGTCACAATATTGCAGGGACATGTTAGTCTTTCTAGTAAACCAATTTCTTTTGTCAGAAGGAGAATGACAAGAAAATTAGTATTCAATTCTCCCAGACTAACACAGTATCAATGTTACACATAAAACCAAACCTGATTCTATTTTTTTCCAAAGTCACTAAGAAAGTTGTCCAGCTTCAGTTAAAGCTGAACCAGGACTTAAGTTAGTAAGGTGGGCTGTGGGTGGTTTTGGTACAAGGATCTGTTACGTGTAACTCCAAATTCATGCTTAGAAATAGTCAAGAGCTTTTTTCAGATATCAAATATTCACTTAAGAACACTGCATATCCTCTTTTAATTTTATCCTCTATGATCAGGAATGTGTGAATTGCACCAGAAATTGAAGAAAATATATTTGTGCAATATAAAAACTTGCCCTTTCTGAAGCTTGCTGAAACACAAACCAAAAGAATTACTAAGCTGGTTTCACATAAACAGTTTGGTTGGGCCTTCTCCCTCTCCCCAACACGACAATAACCCACCACCACACAGACATGTGGCAATTTCACTACCCAGCCCAAACATGACTTTCTCTCACCTGTCCCACTCACATACACTGAGCAAGAATTTAGTGCTACATTTCTGAAATGCTTCAGAGTCACATTCCTGGTCAGTCAGTGAACCAGCTCGGGGAACTGGTGTAGCTGAAAGCAAACCCGTTTTTCCACTGGCTGTTTTCAGGTGATGGGTTCACTGTGCAGCACTATAGATGCCTAGGGAAGGTGAAAAAAATAAAACAAAAAATAGAATCTGTAAGCAGGTCAAGGGGGTGGTACAGGCAGAACTGCTTCTGCAGCAGCGCCAGCTCCAGGCATTTGCCTGAGCTTGAGCTCCCACTGCATGAACTGCAGAAATTATGATTTTCAGAGTTTACCTGCAATATTTGTGGAACACAACAGAAGGCAACTGAAGCCTTATGGCAAGCTAAAGAAATCTGTCCTGGGAGATCATTTACAGAGAGCAGCTATTGTAACAGCAACTCTACAGAACTGCACAACTATTTCCAGCAAGTGTAACAGGCTGGGGAGATGCTTTTCTCTAATGCATTCTGTGATGCTGTTTCATAAGCCATTGATTTTTGTTATTTTAGAACAGCAGCTACCATCAAACACACAAAAATTGGTCTCCACTTTGCTAAAGCTTTTGAGAGAGCTGCTGATGAAGGAAATCTGGTAGTGGTGATGACCTATGTCCAAGTCCTTCCTTAAGCAAGATTTTTTTTGGTGTTAAATAGGATGCCAAGATAAAGGATTCCAAACAGAGGTGCTTTATACCCTCACTTACATAACCCAGGTATCTCAAACCGAGACAATAAAGCTCTACAGTTTAAACTGAGCTTTCCTGAGGCTGGAAAGCAAAGAAGCACACACACTTCTATTACAAAGGGAACCTGCTGGTACTGACATCATTCCCACGGTTTTTCCACACAGATGGACTCTTCCCGAGCTCGACACCTCTGCTCCACAGAAATGCGATCTGCTGTGCCTTTTGTGCCCTCCCTCCGGGCACGGGCTCGGATTACAGGGAGCTACTGTTCCCTGGCATATTTTCAGCCTTTCTGGAGACAGCTACCATCCTGTTCAGGGAAAAGCCATGACATTTAACAGTTTTCAGTCCGGCACCCTTTTTAAATGGCACTGATTTTAAATCCCATCTCTGAATCAAATCAACAAGCAGCAATACATTTTAACATTTTAAATACAAAGAGAAGGTCTTCTTGGAGGGAAATAAGAACAAATATGTTCCCCAATGGCAGGAAAGAAATAGCAATCCAAAGAAAAGCTTTTTTTTCAATGACTATTTAAAACCATCCAAACAGCTTGCAGAAGTTCCAATACACTCTGAGCAATATTTTGTCATTCCTCTGACATCTAAATAAATTTATTGTTCGTATTTGTAGTACCATACTCTTTAACATCACCAGAAGTGAGCTGGTAGATAGATGTAAAACATTATTAGACACAATCACTCACTGCTCACATGGAGATGGACTGACACTCATTATCACACTGCTGGACATCCTGGTTTAGAGGAAGACATTTTTTCACACCACTTAAAAACGAGCAGAGAGAGGAATTAGGCCCATGCTCACTGAAGAAACTGCAGCCAGAGAGGTAAAGGATGCTAGGTGTCCTCAGCAGGTGAAGGAATGGGAGGTGAGGGACCGCAGCCAGGGGGTTAATACTTGTCACAGTATCACCATGAAAGGACGAGCCAGGGACACCTGTTTCCAGGATCAGAGAGAAGGAAGGAAGGGGGGCAAGACCCGCCTTCTTTATTTTTTATATCCATTTGGAAATCACTGTTCATTGGAGGAAATCAGTTCTTCCTCCCTCAACTACAGTGGTCAAAGGAAATGTCCATCAAAGTTCTGTGTCCATGAGAAAGGAATGTGAGAAATAAGATACAGTTACAATAACATAGCTATGTTTACAGAAAGGACTGTGTGAAACTAGCTACAAAAAGTAAAAATATTCACAACTGCAAGAAGCAAGGCAACAAATACTCAAACTCGGCTCTACCAATGCACTATTTCTTGTTGCCACATTTTACTGTTAAAAATAGCTAGCTCTGTTCTAGATAGTTTTCAAGGACTAGAATTCTGTAAACATAGCTATGTTATTGTAGAATTATCTTGTTATTACATTCCTTTCCCATGGACACAGATCCTTTGATGGACATTTCTTTTGACCACTGTAGTTAAAGACGGAAGTGTTAATTTTCTCCAATGAACTGTGATTTCTAAAAGTGTATATAAGAATTAAAAGAAGGTGGGTTCCCCCCCTTCCTCCCTTTGCTCTGAACATGAACAGCTGGCTCCGTCTCCTTTCTTCTGCGTCTCTTTATTTCTGTGGTGATAAGCTTATTCAATAATTTTCTCATCTTAAGGTGCTTTTCAGACGTACACTGGATTGGTGCACAAGAGTGGAGCAGAGGGTTTGTCCCAGCAGAGGAAGCCAGCAAGGTTTGTACCTGAACAAAGAGCATCTCCCATCTCAACCCTGCCAGGCTGCAGGCCCCGGGCCGGGCCCACTGTTCCCAGGGAGGCTCCGGCCGTGCCGGGAGTGCCGGGAGTGCCGGCCGTGCTCACCCAACCCCCTGGTCCTGCTCCTTGGCCCGGGAGCAGCAGCCGTGCCCGCGCTGCCGGAGCTGCCACGGCCGCCCCGTTCCCCGTGTGCCGCAGGGAGCCAAGCACAGACCTGTCCGCGCCCGTCCTTCTTCAGCGCCGACATCCTTACGCGTTTTCCTTCTGCTGCCTTTGCTCTCTAAACTGGCACTAAGAAAAAACCATGTCCTACACTCAACTTTCCCCCTTAGCAAGTTATTTGACAGCTGAATTTTCAGTGAAGTGCTGATCAGGTAAACCCATCACTTTCAGTTACTGACAAATATACAGACAGTACAAAAAGTGTCACTTGTTGGCAAAAAAATTCTTCAGCATTGTAAATTTTGAGAAAAATGAAGATATCTGTTCTCTCTATAAACTACAACTTTCTACCTTTTTTTAACTTAACTATGAAAAATGAGGTTAAACATGAACTTGAATAAAAAGATTAATAGTAATCTGTTTACCCAATTAAAAAAAAAAAATCCTTCAGAGTTTTGCTACTTTAAACCATTTTTAAAGCCACAGACCAGAAATGAGACACCTAAAAATCAAAGTCTAACACAGTAGCAAAAGTATATTAGCAAACAAGTTTATTACAAGTCTTATGCTGTTTATAATGTTCAATAAATATTTTATTTCACTCTACATGTAGAGTCCACATTCTGCCATAACAGCACTGGGGAGTTTGTCTTCTGCCTAGTGCAGTTAAAGGACTGACTAATGTGGTAGATCTGGATGAACAAATACATTGTCCTTAATACCTACAGCCTCTTGAATTAGGGCACATTAAGGAATGGTGGGATTTTTGTAACAAAATGCATTTAAAAAAATAATTTAAAAGCCCTGAAATCTATATCTGAAATCTCATGTAAAGAAACAACTATAAGGAATAAAATTATTGCTGGTCTACAGTTTGCAACAACCACTGTGCTGGAAACGGCTTAGAGCATCTGGATTGGTCATGAGACCTTCATCTTTTCTAAGGGGATGAGGGAGGAAACTTTACAGAGATATTAAGCAGCAGTACAACAACAGGACGAAAACAAGGGGTTATGCATTACTTTAGCTAATATTCTTTCTTTCTACTTAAACAACTGATACTTTCCTCTATTATGACCTTCTGATCTTTGTTGTTTCACTGAAAATGACTGCTGCAACCTCAGTACAACCAAAAGCTTGAAAAATCAACGATATTACAAGTCAGCCATTATTTGTTTATAAAGCACTTGCTTTAAATTGTCAAACCAAAAAGCAATGTGCAGTTTAAGAGCATAAATGTCAGTCTCCCAGAGGTTCAGTCATAATAATGCACTACAGAATTGCATTCACTAATGAACAAATTATATGTGAAAAGGCACTGTATTTACAGTCACATCCATTTGTCTTTTATTGTTTGATTAAGGAGTATAATTTATATTGCAAACGCTCAGTACAGCTTTTTAAGTGTAAGCATCTTACCATCTAAGTAAAGCCAACAAGTACCCTGGATGCTTCCTATGCACCTGCAATGCAGATCAAAATAGACAATTCCACCCCCAGGGCTGCCTCAGCTTCTGTGTTCACATTCACCCTCACTGTCTCAGCTTTACCCAATTTAATAAGGTGGGCTCAGGCGCATTCCGCTGCTGTCCAGGGCGGGAAGGGCTCCTCCTTCCTCCTGCTGTCCCACCCCATGTCCTGCGTAGGGAAACTGCGTCTGGAAGCATCTCCATGTCTGAGGACGCCCTGCACTTCTCCGCTGCCATACCCACAGGCGGCACGGTTCTTTCTCCTCGGAAGGAAAAGCCTTCACCTCTCACACGAAGGTGACTCCCTACCCACTCCAAAATGTACACAACCCATCCGTCCAGCCCTTGCAGGCCCCGTGTTACTCATGAAAACGACACAGTTGTCACTTTGTAAAGTGAAATGTGCGATGCAAAAGGCGCCTGCAAAGGATGCGGTGTGAAAGCTGCCCCAGTGGGTGCGGGCGGGCGCAGCGGCCCCGCCGAAGCCGGAGCTGAGCCGGGGGAGGCGATGGGCGGCCGCTCTGCTGCTCTGGGGCACACCTCAGCCAGAAACACAGACACGTCCTCGCCCCCGAGCCGGCACAAAGGGAAAGACAAGGCGAGATGCAGGGCAGCCCCTTCACCCCCCGTGCTCCAGTGACCAGAGAAGGGCCCTGGACGCCCTCAGGAGCGCGCAGGCAGCGCTTTGGTCCAGCGCCAGCAGCAGCGCACCNCAGGGGCGCCGCCCCGGCCGGGAGCCGCCCTGCGCGCCCCCGCCGCTGTTCGCTGCCCCGCAACGGCCGCCCCGGGCCCGGGGAAGCTGACCGGCCCCGGGGTGGTGGAGGGGTCCCGGGGGAGAGCTGAGCGCAGCGCCGGGGAACCTCTCCCAGCCGAGGCGCGGCTCCTCCAGCGGGCGCAGGACCCGGGGCCGCGGCCGC
>VZRZ01002444.1:171446-200348 GCA_013398175.1 Climacteris rufus
GGCGGGAAGGGCTCGGGATCGGCCACGCGCGGGCACCGGGAGCCGTCCCGGGCCGCTCTCTGGCCACAGGCTCTGAGCTGCCTTTTCCTCAGCCTTTCATGAGAAGTTTGAGACGGGGTCTGCAGCCCCGTAAGCCCCGCGGCTCCCTGGGTTGTGTCCACTGTCCCTGTCCCCTCCGGAGGCTGGGACCCCTCAGATGTGGCGTTGCCGGGCTTGGCTCTGGAGTCCCTGTGGGTGGCAGGAGGGCTGTGGGCTGGCTTGGCATCGCGGGTGATGGCAGCAGCACGGATCTCTGTGCAAAATGCAAACCCCTGGCAAACATTGAATTTGGGTGCTGAACTGGTCTCTCTGCTGTAAGGCTGTGCAGGCAAGCGAGCTTCAAACTCCATCAGAGACCCAACTGCAGACACGGCATGTTTAAAGTTCAGACTGTGCCCAAGACAGCAGGTCGAAGCCAAGCTGGGACTAATCCCTGACCTTCACAGGCTGTTTGGCTGCTCTGATGGCCTGGAGGAACAGGAAAGCTCCGCCAGTATTTGGCTGTTTGGCCCTGGGGGTGCTGAGCCTTGCAGAACAAACCATGGTCAGAGTCCAGAGCCCCATTTGTGTTAACACACATTGTGCACTGATTTGTGGCACTGGATCAGCTCTTGGGTCCGAGCACAGCTTAGCCCTCTTCGAGGGAGCCTCTCTGCCACATGTTGCCCACAACCCTGGGCCAGTTTTTATGCTGCAAAATTTGAAATCAGAACAGCAAAATAAGCCCCCCACCCTGCTACTGGCTTTCCCCACCTCATGTGGAACATCCATGTTTTCCTTTTGGTGGTTTATGGGAAGGGAACCAACAAAAGGAGGAAGAGTAAAAGTTAAACCTCAGTGGAGCACCCAAGAATCGTTCAGTGACCTTTGAAAATGCTACACCCACTGCACTATGTAAAATCATCACAGTTACATCTAATCAGTGAGCACTTATCTCTCTAAATCACCTTCTTTAGGGGCCTGGGACCCATACAGAGAAAATGGAGTCAGAATAGTTTATGTACACCATGTCTGTGCTCAAGAAATAAATCCATACCTCAGGTCCTGAATGATGCAGTGGAGATGCTCATGGTGCCTGGATGAGTCTGGGTTTTGGTCAACTGTACTACACCTTCTCTTTTGATTGTCCTCTGTATTGAAGAGAAATATGGATTTTACTGCTGTCCCACAGAGGAAATCTTGATCTTCAACAAGCCATTGGGCACAATACCTGGAGCTGCAAAGGCAACGCAGAGGAACGTGCAGAGAAACATACGTAAGTCTTGGAGAAAGTACTGCTGCCTTTCACCACAAATGGGCCTCAACAGACCTCTCCTGAGGAATACATGAAAACTATGAAACCTTCCAGGCATGGAAGCAGCACTTTTTGGGCTGTGGGGTGCTGGAGCTGAGCCTGGACATGGCCTGTGGACTCTTCACCTCACCTGGGGCTCCCATCTCCACCCCAGGTCCTGCCAGCATTGCAGGAATAACAACTGCTACAGGCCACCAGTCTCCTTCACCTCCCACTGATCCCTGGCTGCCTGTAACTGGGACCAGATGTAGGAGAGCACCCAGGAGGTCCCATTTGGCTCTACAATAAAATCTGTCTCCATCCCAGCACCAGCACAAGCCAAATCTCTGGTGCAACAGCTCAGGGGATCCATTTCCAGCAGTGGAACCAGTGCATGTGGCAGCTGAAGTGCCTGACTAAGCAGTGGAAAGATGAGGTACAGCCAACATCCAGGTGGACCTTGGATCCATAACAGAGGCCAGACCCCTCACTGGCCATAAAAATCCTACATTAGGCTTTAAAGATTTGTTAGCTGTAATTAAGCAGCTTTCTGGTCCCATCAGCTTGATGTAACAATCCCTCCTAGCCCATTAACAAAAAGAGTTGGCAAGCCTGGATTTGATGACTGACTGAACAATATGAAGAGGTGGTGATTTGCTGGCGATGTGTTAAAACAGGCAACAAATCAGCTGGCAACCTGCACAGGACTGAAACAAAATCAAAGCAAAAGGCAGATGACTTTGAATGGGCTCCAAAGGTCACAGAGAAACAAGCAAAAACTGATAAAGTTCACAGGAAAACAGAGTGAACAGAAGGAGCGCTGCATCTTCTTGGCACTGGGAGCAGTTGGCATCCGACTTGGAACAAATGTATTTCTGAGTTAAAAAAATACATTTATCTGGAGGAAAGCTGGAGGCATAAAACCCAAGATGAACCGGTGCATGTAAGCCTGGCTGTTCCAGCACTGGGAGACTGCAGGGACCATGGTGCTGGCAAAGGTGGAGTTGCTCTGGAGCTCTGGTGCTGCAGGGATGGTGATGCTGGAGGCAGAATCCAGTGGTGGCTGTCCCCAACAGTGGTGCAATGGGTCACAGCTGCAGGACTGTGACAGTGCCCCATGGGTGCTGTCCCATTAGCCACAGGAAAGGTCCCATCTCAGGTCACGTAGCCAGCTCGAGGGGATGGCAGTGGTGTAGGAGAGCAATGCAGAAGAATCAGCTTCAGCATTCGAGCTCAGAGGCCAATGGTCCTCATGTGGGGCAAGACAGAACCACTCATAAAAAAGAAGCAAAAAAAATCCTTTTGCTCTGAGGATGCACCAAAGTCAGTGGAAAAAGCACTGCCAGCCCAGTGCAAGGAGCTCAGAAGCCATGAACATCCCGAAGGTGGGATGCCTAGGCAGAGGAGGATATGAGTGTTAGTTGGTGCTTTCCTAATTACAGGATCTGCTTAGCTATTTTAAGTTATGTTCCATGCAATATTGAAACACACAAGTTTTCATCTTTTGGCAGTTTGGTTGGTACAGCATCTAATTATCTCTGCAGCTTGGGGCTGGTAGAAAATGCTTTTCAGACAGCCAACAGGGATAAAATAGGTAAAAAAAGTGCAAGCATTCCCTTCTCTCTTGGTCTTTGGCAGGGGCAGAATCCAGCCCCCACAGTACCTCCTGCACATTCTCCTTAGTATTGCATTAGGAAGCCTCTGTAGTAGGCTTGGAGCAAGCAAGCCCAGAGGAATGGGAAACACATAAAGAGAATGGTTTGCACCAGTTCCTCCCAGTGCTGTGACAGGAAGAGTTCAAAGCAGTGTGTGGGTCACAAACGTCCGTCAGTTCCTTAGGGAGCTCCTGAGAGCATCAACTTCCTGCAGCCAGCAATCCTCAACCTGGACATCAGAAATACCCCAGTCCTTATGCCAAATCAGGAGCTTCTGACTGCCCCCAGCTAACAGCACTGGGCTTGTGGGATCCATGGGAGAGACTTTCATGAAGATCCCAGCCTGAGGGCTGTTAGAAAGGAACGCCTTGGTTTTGTAGTGCAAAAAAATCCTGCATCCTGCAAAGCCCTGCACATCCCTGCCATGGGGTTGTGGGGGGTTCATGGGAGGAAGGGATTGTATCAGTGCTGTCTGGTTTGGGTGGAGGAGTGGGTGGTGGATAATACCATTTCCAATTCCTAGCAGGAATCTGGATGTGTCTGTGCTGGGAAATTGCAAAATAGAACATTGTGCTAATTAATGCCAAACAGGAGGGCTTTGAATATACATCATCAGAATAACCTTTAGCAGCCAGTAGATGCCTTCCATCCATGAGTGTCTCATAAAGAGTATTTATATTTATTACGTGGCAATGGAAATACATCTCGAGAGTGACCTGCCCAGTGCAACCATAATGCCCAGTTGGACTGAATTGTCCAACGTGTACAGAATGAAACACCCTCCGTTCATTCATGCTCTGGGAGTGCTGGTTTCACCACTGGCAGCCCTCTGCACTAACTAAAGTACTTCTGATCCAGTCCAACAAGTTTTTTTCCAGGTTTGCTTCTCCACGGTGTAACCACAGATCGTGCTATATGGAAAGCTTTGAGCCTTGAAAAGTCTAGAGTTACTGTAGGTTGCAGTGGTTGGATTTGATCCTAAAACAATGAAACCGAATGTGAAAAAGACACAGATGGCTGTCGCCTCTGTGCCATTTGGAGTGGGGTTTGGTTTCTAGCCAGGCAGCCCCTTGCCACAGTTATGCAAATAAAAGCAGCAGCGTTGGATGCAGGGGAACACACACCTCTGACAGATTGTGGCATGAGGGATAAAATAGCAGAGGGATTTTGGAGAGGGTGAAAAGATCACCACACACCTGAAGGATGGAGGATTTAAGGACACAGGGTCATCAAATCCTGACTTCACTTAAGGAAAAGGAGGATTTGCTATGGCTCTTGCTGTACCTGGATACCGTGTGCTCTTGGGTGTGGAGAAGCCTGACAGCCCTTCCCTGTGGGCCTCGGCCCTGGAGGGAGCTCATTGCTTGTCCTGTCTGTGTAACATGAACTCCTTGGGATGGGGACACTCACGTGGAGTTCAGCCCAACAACTAATAGCAAAGAGAGGCAGAGAAGGGAAGAGCCTGATGAAAAGAGGAATGAGAAGAAGCCATGGGAAAATAATTCAAATTGCCTTGACCGAGGGTGCACTGCCAAAGTCTAGACCTTGAATTCAGTGTGGTGTAAGGGGATGTAAACAAAACTGCATCCTCTAACTCCAGGGCTGGATTTAGCCCTATCATGAATTTCAAGAAGACACAAAGGGGTAGGACTGGGCTTCAGCTTCCCATTAAAAATGCTGTTCTCCAGTGAGGCACTGGTAATAGAGCAGATATCTCTGATAATTAAACTACTAATCAACCCCTTTTAAAAACTGCCTGATGGTTCCCATCTCAATCTCCTGTGAGGATGGGGAGGCTTAGAAATTTAATACAATTCTGTGGTTGAGTTAAACATCAGGCAGGTTTCAGACTATGCTTTACTAGAACCAGATGAATTTCTAAGCTCAAAATCCAGCATACAGAATGCTGATTAAGTTTGATCTGGTGACCATCTGTCCTTGTGTTTGTAGTATGAGTAGCTAAATTAAATTCTGGAAAAAAAAGGGTTATCTTAAATACACACAGGATAGAGCAAATTGAAGAAAGCCCCTTTCACTGTTGCTATGTGAATCTTCTCAGCAAGAGGGGAAGATTAGGTTAGTCTCTGGAGTTACATATGCTCAAGTTCACTTTTTTTGACTCTCAGAAGCTGAAACATCAATTTGTAACTTTTGCTTGAACTGCATCTTGTGAATTTTCCTTTAACTGCACACTGAACCAAAGCAGACACTTGACTGAGTTCTGTGGTGAGGAATGTTTCATGGTCACAGAAGGTCAGTATCTTGGAAGGTGTAAGTTGGTACAGCTCAATGCAATTTCCCTTCCTTTCCATCTTGACCTGGGCCAGTAATCACCCCAAATTGCTCCCCCACTCCTCCATCCTTATATCTATCTATATCTATTGATTTATCAATCTTTTTACTTAGATAGAGCAAGTGAAGACAATTAAATTATGAGTAATAGCTCAGTAACCAACCAAAGTTCATCTAAGAGCAGAGATGATGGCTGCCAGACTTTTTTCCCCATCATAATGGAAATTTGCTGGAGAAAAGAACAGTATGATAAATGATGGCATAACATAATGCCCTCCTTTGAAGAGAGCCAGCTAAGAGGCTGGGCCCATCTGCAGACTGAATAGGGGAGAAAGTATTGGGAAATGCAGAAAAATAGCTCTGTGGGGATCACAAATACCAAAACAGACAGTGCTTGTCAGGCTTTCTAACGGAAATGGTTTCTAACATGCAAAGGCACCGGCTTTGCTCCTCGAGCCCCATCTCAAGCCACTGGCTCCTTCGTGTGAAGCACCACAGGGAGCGCAAAGCAAAAACAAATTCAGTCTGTGTCCTTCGCCAGTTTCCCCCAGCTGCCCAAGGGACTTTGCTCTTTGAAACGGAGAGTATCTGTTCTTTAGAAGGAGTTGTTCACATGTCAGCACGTCAGCCTGTGACCAACAGAAAGATGCTGGGGATGGCTGCAGGGCTTGGGCTGGGGCGCGGGACAGCTCCGCAAGGGGAGGCGCCTCAGCAGAAACCACAACAAACCCGCCTGGCTGAGCTTTGGGGAGCGCCTTGGCTGGGGGAAGATCTCTGCTACTAAGGGAGCTGCCTGTTCCAGGCTTTCCCACTGCTCACCCTGAGCCTGACTGCTTGATCTCCGGGTGAACGGGAAAAGTCTGCAGCTGTGATGCTTTTCTGGGGGAAGAGAGAGTCACAAGAAGTCCCTTGGGGGGAGGGCATGGAAGGAGTTTGGCATGAAAAGTCAAGCAGATGCATTTGAAAGTCCATGTCTATTGTCTGGTCTGCTCCAGGGACTCCCTGCATCCCCAGGCACGCGCTCCTGCCTGAGTTAATACTGACTTTAGGTGCTCATGTCCAAAGGCTGGGAGGGAGGTCACACAGACAGTACCTGTGCAAATGCATCTGGCTTTGATAAAGCCCTGCCCTTAGTGTTCAAAGTCTCCAGCTGACACAAGCAAAGTCAAGAATTAGGATCCTTTCTACCTCAAACAACCCTAAGAAAAAAGCACATTGTTTGGACGTCACTGGGCTACATCTTTGCTTTTTACGTGGCCTTTTTCTTTGCATTTTCATTTTCTTTCTGAAGTTTAAAGAGACGCTTGTTTTTCTTGCTAATTCTTTCCTCCCGGGTGCTGATAGGGATCTCTGTAACATGAGGCCAGCTGGAAGAAATTCAAA
This sequence comes from Climacteris rufus, assembly GCA_013398175.1. Classification (NCBI taxonomy): domain Eukaryota; kingdom Metazoa; phylum Chordata; class Aves; order Passeriformes; family Climacteridae; genus Climacteris; species Climacteris rufus. Next base: position 178,089 of record VZRZ01002444.1, read on the forward strand.
CTGCTTTCTAAATGTTGTTATGATAGAGTGTGGGGGACATGTCTTTGAAGCTGCTGGGCTCAGGAGAAGCAAGGGGCAATTAAATTCTCTTTCTGGAACAAATTTGGAGCCCCTACCTGTGAAAACATGAGCCACTAGCTGGTGTCACCCCATGCCAGCCTCTGCGGAAAAGAAAGCTTATTTAGATGCTATTCAGTCCATGTTTCTGCCTCCTGGGAGGACAAGGGCTTTGGACACAGCCATGTCCTGGCACAAGGGAGGCTGCAGCCTGGCTGTTCTAGCTAAACAGTCCAGTTCAAGTGGAGGTGTGAAAGTGCACTGATTTATGCCCCACATCTCAAATTAAGTCTTCTGTTAAACCAGGAGAAGGAGCAAGGAAATCCTTTCTCTGCCTTCTTGCTTCAAAAAAATGGTAATTATTTCAAAGTCACTCACTGAAAGCAGAATCTGCTGCTGGCAAATGTGTGAGGCAAGTCAAGGCAATAACTCACGGGCAGGACACAGGAACTAGGAAGGTTTTCATGGGGGAGGAATATTTTAGTTCCTTTGCTTCTGTTTGTTCTTTTTTGCTGCACTGATCCTGCATGGATCCCTGTGCCCATGGGAACAGCCTCCACGACACTGCTGTGGTCAGCCCAACAGGGGCTGTCCCATGAGTAACACAAGTCCTCTGTGGGACAGAAAGGACAGATGGGCACCACGGCCCTAGCTGGCATCTCTCCTGTCCTGTCTGCTCCTGCCCTGGCTCCTCTCTGGTGGGTGCTTCTCAGCTGCCATCATTCAAAGCTGATTCAAAAGGGGCTGTGGAAAGAGAACAGGGGCAGGTCCCACATTCTGCTGGCCCAGGCAGCTCTCCTTATATTTGGTGAGCTGATGCGCTTTACTTTGTCTTCCACTCTGGGCCAAAACCACACTTGTCTAAGAGAAAGTCAAAATCCTGGTCTCATGCCTGGAAAATTCAGGTGTTTAGGCACAAAGTAGGGGCTTGCACTGCCTAAATACAGTCCTGCCTGCTGGAAGGGCTCTGTGATTGCTCCATCTCCTTCTCTGCCAGGGGAGGCTTGTTTCTGACTCACTCCTTCCCAGCTCTTTCTGCAGCCTGGGTTGAAAATGCCCATGGAATGGGGCTCTGTCAGCCCCATGGATACAGTTCCATGGGGCACACCTTGGTTATCAGCACTTTGGCGGAGATAAAGGAGGCAGAAAATGAGAGAAGCCCTCTAGAGAAGAGATATTCAGCCTGTTCAGCCTAATATTTATATTACTGATTCAGTCCTAGTGTAGAGAAAAAAAATAAAAAGGAAATAAAAGCTTTCCTCAGAGCCAGACTTTCAGAAAAGCCCAGTGGTTTATGGAGTGCTGGCCCTGTTTGAAAATCTGGCTTCAGTCATGGCTACTGAGCCCTTACAAGTTTCTTCTTCAGAGGAGAAGAGACTTGGTGGGACTTGGGCATGGTGGGAGGCTGACAAGCCCTCATGAAAGACATCTGTAATGTGTGGGGCCTTGGAAGCAACATGAAGGGACAGCCAAGAGCCCCAAGGAACTGGAGAGGAAGAAGCTGCACATGGTGTCTAAGAATCCAGGTCTGCTGTGCTTTGCCTCCCTCCCCTTCTTCCCTTTGTAGCTGTTTCCTGCGCAGACAGTTTCTATAGGCATTTCCTGGGAAGGCTGCACAGCCAAAGTTGCATTTTAAAATTTATTTTTTTGCTTTTTTAAACCACACTTTTCAGAGTTAGAGAGTGTGTGTGTGGAGCACAGAAGTGTAATATGAGGGCAACTTCATCTGCACAGACAAAGCGTAAGCAAGTTACAGCCAACTCTAACAGACTCTACATCAAATCACACAATCTCCTAAAACACAACAGTGGCAAAAGCAGCACGCTGCCTGCCTGGAGCCAGCCCACTCCAGCTTTCCAGGACTCTGCTCCATCATCCCCTCCTTCCCCCAGTGTGCAAAGCAAAGCCCACAGCAAAGCAGGTGCCTCTGGCCACCTCCTGGCCCTGGGTGCTGGGACAGTGCTGCTGTTGTCATCACCCTGTGCTTCCACATCCCTCCTCCCTCCATCCACCTGCTTGCTCTTCTGTTTTCCATGATGCTAGGAGTGTTTTGGAGCAGGAATGGTGTGTTTATGTGACTGCATAGCAGTTTTTGTAAAGGGGCCCTGTTTCCTGGCTGAGGGCTTTGAGCACTCCTGTATCTACATCTGTACTGGACATTATAATTTCCTGCCTTGGGAAGAGATAGCATGGGGCTATTTTCCCTCCTCTTTGGCTACAGGAAGGTTTGGCAACAACCTCCACTGGGGATGTGTTCACCCTGCCATGGCTGCAGTGTCTGTGGCAAAGTCTTGGGAAGGGCTCCCTTTATGGGATGACTTTAAGATAGATATACAGAGCTCTGAGGAATGAGAAATCCTTGCTCCCACCCCACAGGATGGGGAGGCACTGGGACACCATCAACTGGGACATCTAATTACTATAAATAATGGCAGCTGCAAATAGAGAAATCAGACAAACAATCTTGGCTTTGCCCTGTTTCTCTTGGCTCCACAAATGAACAAAACTAAGGTGATATTTGACAATTCTAGTGCCAAGGAAAGGCAGGCAGGTTTGGAAAAGAAAAAGATCCCTCTTGACATCTCTTGTATGCATAATGCTTTTATGAGGGTCAGGCACAGGCAAAGAGCTCCAGAGGATCTGAAGTCCATGAGAATCCCACACAAGAACTGATGCCAGGCTGGCTCAAAGGATGCAGCTGAGATCTGCCAGCTAATTATTTCATTAGTTATTTTAAATAACTGACTCAGCCAAGGATGATCCCACCCAGCTGTGGCACCTGTAATTGAAACGATGCAGAGAACAGGATGAATATCCCTAGATAAGATCCAGGGATGGCACTCCTGCTGCTCTCCCTGATTGAGCCTCTCAAGACAAGTAAAAACACAGAGCAACAGCCCAGGTTGAAATGCCCATGAGCAAATTAAACACAGGGAGTGTCCTGGCAAAAACACTGGCAGATGAACACCTCCTAAGAACACCCAGCAACCATTGAGGACGGAATCACCCTGTCCTGAGCTATGCTTCACATCCATTTCCCCCAAAATCAGTCAGTGTGCTGAGTGGTCCTCAGGCCTGTGTAGGCTGTAGTCCAACCCTTCCTCCCCATCCCAGAGCAAGAGAGTGCCCAGTGAGTCTCACTCCCCTTAACTCTGTCAAACCCCAGCACCAGGAATATGGAGCAGCCTCCAGAGCTGCCACCCTCAAAACCCAAAGTATAGAATGTGTTTCAGAATAAAAGCAGTGTGAGTGGTGTCAGCTCTGCCTGTGTTTGTTTCTATGGAAAATTGTTACTTTAATGTGAGTCATGGGAGTAATTAAGGGATAAATAGCAGCACTGCTGTTCGTCAACATGCTGGTGCCATTGCAAAAGCAGAGGGAAGTGTGTGCATTCCTACAGAGACAAAAATCCAGCCAGGGTGCTGGCAAAGTAAGTGCTCCCATCCTCTGGGCTTTGGCAGTCTCCTCTGGTCTCAGGCTGGTGTCGATCAGGAATAGCCCTGCTGACGTGATTTACCAGAGAATCTGGGAGGTTGGTTCCATTTAAGTCAGGACACACAAGACAGGGACCAGTGCAGAAACCCAGCCTCATAAAAGGGGGCAGGCTCAGATGGTTGTCATTTGTTAAACTTGACAGCAAAAGAAAAACATTGCACCTTTGCTGATTTTTCTTTTTTCCTCTTTTTCCTTTAGGATATGCTGAATAAAAGGAAGAGCTTGCAGATGTTCCCTGTAAAAGTACTGACTGAATGGCAACTGTGACAGGGCTGTTCTACCCCTCCCTGTGGAGTCACCAGGGCTGCAAAACAGGCTGGCATGAATGGAGTGTGGAGGTGGAATGGCTCTGGGATGGGACCTGGCTCAAGAGGGAACTCCATCCTGGCCATTCAGCTAAACCAGCAACTTTCCAGGCTGGCCCCAAGGTTTTAGCCACAGGACTGTGTTCCAGAAAAACATATATTACAACCCCTTGGTGGTTCTGGACACACCTCTGTGGCACCAAGGAGCCCCATTTGGGCATGGCCATTCAAATGGCTCCAGCGCTCCAAGCTGGTGGTGCTCAGCAGCCTGTACTGCCCTGCAGGAGATTCCTGCAGCCTCAACCCTTCTGCCCAGCAAGATCTGGCACCACCAGCCCCTCAGGGCTTCTGGGGGGGCACTGGCAGCTGCTTTGGAGGGGGATCTAAGGAAAGATGTGAAGAGTAGAGTGCCAGGAGAGCTCTGTATTTGCACCTGTCCATGTGGAAAGACACTTTCTCATCTGAAATCCATACAGTGGCCCCTTACCCTCTATTCCTTTCTCCGTAGTATTTGTAGATGATTTCAAGCAACACAGTTTTCCACTCTCTAATGAGCAATTTAAATGCTAAAGGGCAGCTCCTCTGCTGAAGGCAACTGAAGCCAAGGGAGCTGTGACAGTTTATGCCAGCTGAAGCTTTGCCTTTAAGTAAATGTTTTAAACTTTCCACTAAGGAGCCTAAAATAAGCCATAGCATGAAACATTAAGAGCAAAGAATGAACTCTGGAGACCAGAGGGATTTGGGAAATGAAATGAGATCCATCTTGCTGGCACATTTTTCCCCCTTGTCTATTTTTGGAATTTAAAAAATTCCCCCAGATTTGTCTTTTACAAACCAGCCTTTTGTTCGGTGAGCAGCGCTGAGCAGCATCCTGATTCACACAGAGCAGGTGAGCTCTGGCAAGCCAGGATGCAAAATACAGAGCTGGAAACTATTAATATCTTTTACTGCTGGAGTATGGAAGAGCTTGGTGCAGGTGGTGTTTGTTTTCTCTAACAGGCTTTTCAGCTGTGCAATGTGCAATCAAACATTAGATGAACAAGATTTCTAGCTGGGAGAAAGTTGTGATGAACCTGACTCCTCTTCAGGGCACCCTGATCCCTGCCACGACCACGGAGGTTTTACTGGGGGATTATGGATGGGTTTGACCACACCAGATGTGTTTGTATGGCCGAGTGGGAGTGGGAGGCAGTCTGGTTCTGCTCAGGAAACCTGGGCTCTAACTCCTGGCTGTGGGATTAACTTTCGAGGGGACCTCAGCCTGTCACTTAAAGCCCAATTCTCCTGCTGGCTTGAAACCCACACTTTCCACAGACTTGAAATGGAGCGGGGGATCTTTGTTGCCTATGAAAACTGAGCTTCCAAACACTTCACTCTCCCCATGTTTAAAACAAGAAGGAGAATATTTTGAGATCAGTGGATAAGAACACCTGGGAGCGTTAATACCTATGTGCCCTGCCAAGATACTGGGAGATTAAGAAAATATTTTGAGGCCTGTAAGATCTTAAGAGGCAGGTATGGGGCTGTTTTGTGTATCAAGGATATATTTTTCTCCCTCCTTTTATTTTTTTCCACAAATGGAAGTACTCAGACAGAGAGAGGGACTACTGAGATTCATCAAGGGAGTCTGAGTTGAAGACAAAGAGCACATCTAATGGCACCCTAAGATTTGACCTGGATGTCACCAAAGAAGACACAGCTGAAAAAGTAAATAATTTTTTGGGAATACTTTGTCTGGCTGCACATGCTACAACTCCAAACATGATGTAATGAAGTTGGTAAGGGTTTAGAAAATATTTGCCCTATAGTGGGAGACTCCATCCCCTCAGTTTGGGGCAGTATATGTTAAGGAAGAGGCTAACTGGAGTATGTGCAAAGAGAATAAAATGAATGATAAAGAGGTTTTGAAAACATGACCTGCAAAGAAAGGTGGAAGGAAGGGAATGTGTTTAGTCTAGAAGAGAAAAGAATGAGGGGAACATGATAATGATCTTCCAATATTTGCAAAAGGGATAGCAACTGTTCTCCAGAACTTTGGGAAGGGCAAGAAGAAATCAGCCCAATTTATAGCCAGGAAATTTTAAACAGGACTGTAGGAAAAGCCAAGTAAAGAGAAAGCTCTAGGATGGGCTACCTAGGGAAATGGGAAATATCCATCATGGGAAGTTTTTAAGAACAGACTGGAGCAATTCAGATACAAACTCAGGTACTTCACAAAACAAATCATGGTTTTGCAGAGACAAGGATACCCCAGTGTGGGCAGACAGTTGCTTACACAAAAGTGTTTTGAAAGTCACCCAGGTGTAACAGCACTGAATAGCAGTCGATTCATTCCAAATTAAATAAGTATAACTGGTGTGGGAGTAACAAGCAGCATTTTTGTTTCCAAAATTGCTTTTAGACCTCATCTCTAAAGAATAAGTAGTTTCTTAAAAAGCACTAATGACAAAGAAAATTACAAAGAAAGGTGACTGTGGTGCTGACCGCAACAGGAGAGTGCTATAGCACCTGGAGGGCTTTCAAAGCTGGCAGATCACAGTATAAATAATCTAATACAGACTCTGACTCAGGTAATGCAGCCTTAAGAGGATGCACCTTTATCTCTGTCTACTCTTCCTCTCACCTTCTGTGCCTGAAGAGTAAAAATAGCAACTTTATATACAATTTTACCCTTCTAATCACTGCCCCAAGTCACTGCTCTCACAGCCCTGTCTCCTTGCAGCACGGGAAATCGATCCTGCTGCACTGCATGATGGAGAAAGTTCAAGACCCACTCCCCTTCAAGGCTCAGCCTCCTCCCAGATGGGATTTGGAAATGTTAGAACGGCAGAAATGCAGCATGTACATGGCTCATGGCCACAGGGATGGTGCTGGCAGGGAGGCCACTCATCAGCCCAGGCAGAAACCTGCAGGCATCTCCTAACAAACAACCCAATCCCAGCTCTTTTTGCAACACCTTAAAGGCACAACACCCTTCCCCAGACATCTGAGCCTTGAATCTTGTAAGTGCTGCTGGTGCAGTTCTTTGGAAACGAGAAAAGGATTTGCAGGAAGTGCTTTTCTTCTCTGATCCTGTTGAAAGAGAAGCTCCAGTCTTCTGATGGGTAAAAGCAGCAGCATATTGGCTGAGAGGAGACCACAGGCTGCTGATATAATTTGGGTGAAAATCCACACCCAGTTATGTTATTCCTCCAAAAGCTCCTCAAGGGCTGTTTTTTGAACAGCACCTGGAGAAATTCTGCTGGAGGATGGTAGCACAGGCCAAAGAATGACTCAAAAACACCTACTCATTTTAGGAGATTAAGTGGTCTGAAAGGATTGGATAGTCCTAAAATGAGAGCTGGTTGTGTGGCACTGCTGCATAACATATCTTTTGGAATCTCTAGATAAGAATAATGATAATAATTCCAGTCTTATGGACACAGATTTGCTCTCTTCTGCAAGGGCAAGACTGTGCATAGCCAGCTTCTCTGTGAGACCAGAGACCTGCTCTACACCATTGTGAATTAGGATATTCCCAGGATGGGATTCACAGTTGCATGACAGCAACACAGCAGTGTGGGGCTGCAGGAATTTGATGCAAGCACTGCCCTGCTTAATTCCCTGGAGACTGCCTGGCTGTTCTGCTCTGCTTGCCAGAAGGGCTCTCCTGTCTGGGCCTCGCTGCAGGGATGCCCTGTGTTAGTTCCTTTTCCATTTTTCACTTTTTTTTTTTTTTGCCTAGGAAACCTCTTGTTAGGCAGGACTGAACGTCCTTGAAAGCACCAGTTATAACAAACAACCAGGGGCAGATCTCAGGCAAACGCTGCGCGAGTCACAGGTCACAGCTGGAAGTGGTTTTAGGGGAAATTCAAAATTACTGTCAAAAGCAGTTCTCTCTCATTTTAATTGTAATTGGTTAATCTCATTTTATTTGCCTTGCGGCTATGGCTGTGAAGCTCAGGAAACTCTCAGGGCCCCTGCTCTGCTCTCAGTTACCCTGGGAGCAATTCTGAAGACTTCAGCAGAGTTGCTTTGGGTTTATCCCTTGTGCCACCGAGACCAGAGGCCATTGCTCTGAAAAGTCCTTGGCAAAGGAAGGAATGAATGTGGCAGGCAGCTGTTCCTTTTTCAGAAATGAAACCAGACAAATGGTATTCACTGATCTAACCTTCTGCCTGTCCCCTCTGCTGAGTTGCCCGTGCAGGGAGCGAAGGGATGGGATGGTTTTGTGCATATCACTCCCTCCATCCTCTCTGGAGCTGGAGGAGCAAAGGGATGAGCAGGGCTACAGCTGCTCTGGGAAGGGGGGATTACAGAGCCAGGACAGCATCAGCTGAGGATACACTCCATGAAACAGAAAGCCAGCGGGAGCAGTCTGCTCCTGTAGGGATGTAATGCACCATGCACAGAGCTTTGGGCAAGCTCTCTTCCTGCAGTACATCCAGGGCACAAGGGCAGTGTTGGTCCAGTGGTATCCCAACAAACTGCAGAGTAAACAAACCACTTGGGATGAGCAAGACACTGCTGCAAACACAGGTGACGCGTTAACAAGCCGGTGGTGCCTGGTGAGGAGTTTGGCACAGACCCCAGTGAACACATCAAGCAGCGTGTCCAAGGCCTCTGTCTCCCCACCCTCTCCTCAGCACACGTGTGCAGTCGCATGGAATTTGCTGTTTTGACTCGCAGGCAAGTCAAAAAGCTGTCGAACAGCAATCACATCTAACACCACTCATCATCACCATCAATTGTTCTCCAAATGAAACAGGCCACGTCGCCAAGCAAAATGCTTGGGAAGATATTTTTCCACTGGATGTGCATCCAAAATAAATAGAGGAAAATCTCCTTCTCCAAGCACTTTTCCTGATTACTTTTCATTTGAATCATTAGTAAACCCGAGATACACACACAATAGCACAAGACTGATGAAAACGCACTTCAACATAGTGCTCCGTTTTTTTCCTAGAGATTAATCCTCTTTGTTATTCTCAGTCTATGAGAAAAACATCCCTCCAGCCTATCCAAAGCCAAAAAAGGATGTGCACATCTTCACATGTACATCCCTTGCTACATGGATGCCTTTTGCAGCTGGTCATTTCAGCCCTGAAGAATGTTCTGGTGTGTTCTTGCCGTGGTCTGTATAAGCCCACGTTTACTGTTAAGTCTGTTTGCCCTAACATGCCATGTCGAGATGAGATCCTGTTGCTGCAGCTTTGGAATTTTGCTTCAAGGTCACAAGGTCCACCCTTGTGACTAAATCCCATCCCAGACAGATTCTGAGTTTACTGCCCTGGTTTACAATGAATAGGGGCAGGGAAGGAACCCCCATCTCTGTGAGGACTGAGAATAATGACCACCTGCACTGAGATCTGCAACCAGGGCAGAAGCACAAGGAAAGGAGAGCTTGAAACAGCAGCCATTTCCTCACTGCCAAAGTCCAGGAGCACTTGGCACTCATCCCTTCACTGTACAGCTCAGTGTCACTTCAGGAGCCCTCCAGGCCCTCAGTGCAATACGTGCTCCTCAAGGCCAGAGCTCAGTTTTGCCAAAATCTGAATCCAAACCACACAGAGCCTCTTAACTTCAGTGGGTCCCACCCAAATGGCCCAGGTTCACTCAAACCTCAACCCGAGACCTGGCCCAGGCTCCATGCACAAGACCTTCTCTCTTTTTCTTTTTGTCCAAATCCCTGCCTGCACCGGATGGCCTGGAGAACCTGGCTTGCAGTTGGAGACCATAATGAAACTTATGAAACATTCACTCAACTCCAGTAACCCAGAGATGGGAAAGGCAAATTACAGGCCTCAGGTCCTTGGCTTTTGTGTCCTGGCATTGCCTTAGAATGTGCTAAATGCGGTGGACAAGAAATGTTCTGGTTTGCAAGAAAGCAGGTTTCCAGCCAGCTGCTTTCATTTGGTGGATTTTCTAGCGGACCAGTATCCATTTCTGCTCTTGTCTCCATTTTAGTGTGACAAGACAGATCACAAGAAATGGAAGCACTGAGCTATGGTACAAGCAGGTGGGACTCCAAGTATTTCCCAGGCTCCATCCCAGACCTGGCATACCAGACATCAGGCTGGTTACTTACTTCTCTGCAAAGCAGTGGGCAGCCCAGAGCCCTGTCTGGAGATGGCTGCATGTAAATGGAAGCTATTCCTTTCAATCTGTCCTGACCTGTGCATGCAGCTGAGCCCCCTGCGTTCTGCAGTGAATGTGGGAGTGTTTAGACATGAAACATGCCAGAAGCTGAAGCTAGGATTGTACCACTGCTTAGAGAATCAGCATTTCCAGTCTTAATTCTTAATGTAATTTACTTTCCCCTGTTTTGGATTGCTTCCTTGGCTTATTTCTAACAAGGCCTCTGTCTGGCACTGAGAGCAGCCCATGGCTCAGGCCCTCCCTCAGCTCACCACTGTGCTCATCCCTGGGATGACTTGGAGCTGGTGGCCTGGCAGGCACATGTGCTGCAGTGTCACAGCCCACAAGGTACCAAACCAGAGCACTGTGCCAAAGGGAATGTGCTGTCTGGAACGCTCTGTATGTGCTGGAAGTGCCCAGAGCGAACACAGATCCGTCCCCTGCAAAGCCAGAGTCATAGGCACGGCCTGAAAAGAAAAGCCCTCTCTCCTGGCCATCTGGATTCCTGTTCTGATGAGCAGCTACTCAGCAACCAGATTCCCTGCAGAGCTCTGCTTCATACAGCAAGGCTGCCTCAGGACTGTGCCAAGCCTGTGCCCCTGCTCACCCTGACCAGCAGGAGCTTTGGAGATCTCTGCCCTCACTTACTGCTCCTCCTCCTTTTCTGTCCTGTGCTTACACAGTAAAAACTCTCCCCTCAGGTGAAGGTGCCCCTGTGTGGCCTCTGAGCCATCCCACACCAGTAAGGTGGTGCACCCCAGAGCTGCTGGTGAATACAGGCCTCCAGGGAGACACTAGCATGTGTATTTGGCATGGTTCTGCCTGCCCCTCCTGCTCTGCTGGTAGCAGCCCCCAGTGCAAACCAGTGCTCCCAGTCAGGTGCCCTTGGCCAGCCCAGCGCTGCCTTGGGTGAGCTGTCCCTTGGTAGAAGTCCTCGGGATCTATGGTAAAAGATGACACGGACCTGGCAGAGAACAGATGCTTTCAGAAAAAGGCCTCAGCACCCCTCAAACCTCCCAGCCGGAAGATTTTCTTCTGTTCAAATACCTGACATTTACTAGCATAGCCTGAATATTGGGTGAGGGTTCCCCCTCTTCTTGCTCCACAGCTCACAGCTGACATTTTAAGAGCAGTGATCCTGATCTCACATGATAAGCTAAATCCAAACCTCCTGAGGCTGCAGCCCAGAGAGCAAACAGCTCTGCCTGTCACCACTTGGAAGCTGGGGCTCTGGAAGCAGCCTTCTGGGTGCACCAGTTCTGTGCTGAACTATGCAACAGCTACAGCACAATCAAGAGCCTTCCCCAACCTTGCAGCCAGCAGCCAGGCTGCAGGCATTGTTCTCTCTCAAGCAGGGCTCACAGCAATGGATTACGTTTCCATAAAAAGCTGAGGGAGGAAGCAGCAACCATGGCAGGGACTGTGGCCATAGGAACTGGTCACACCTACAAAGCTGGAGATGGAGGGAGGAGGAGGCTGGACCTGCATTGTGCCACTTTGTTAGGGCTGACACCTTCACAGACCAGAGCTTTGGAACAAATCTGACTTTGTGTTTCCTCCTGCTTCCCACCCTCAACCCATCACATTTCTCACAGAACAAAAATCCTGTCTCTCGCCCAGCTCTACCACCAGAGCACTAATCCTTTGGCTGTGGTGGTGGATTAAGTCTTGGGCCCTGAGAAAGCACTTCCAAGGCACAGTGAAGATTTTGTTTGTTGGGGTCTAACCCATGTGCAGCTCACAGCTGCCATGGCTGTGAAATTGTGCCTTTTCTTTTGCTTTTAAGCAGCTCGTATGAAGCAAGGAAAGTAGGGCTGCTCCGAGAGACTATTCCTAATGGTCTGAAAATAAACCCAGTGTTTTTCTTGGCTTGTAGAGGAAAATGGTTACCTTGATTGCAACTTGGTTCTAACACACATTTCAGACAGTAATGAAGACTGCAGATATGAGACTTGTATAGGCTCTCTTACACAACCCTTCACAGAGGGTTTTTTCTTTCCTTTCTATACCCAAAACTCTACCTGGTGTAGCTAAGGACCTCCAATAGCTTGTTGGGAAAAGGAGCTTTATCTCAGGTGCTAAAGCTGTGAGCCACCTTTTATTCCTTGCCATACTGACAAAAGGTTAATGAAACAGAGCTGGCATTTCATCAAGGCCAGCACTGAAAATTAGGGACAGGGCTGCCATTAAAAATAACCAGATGCATGTGCTTCTACCCCTGACACACCGGTCTTGAAATATCTCCCTCTTGGGTTGTACAGCTTCCAAGGAATAGCAGGAAATTACAATTGTTACACTGGCCAGAGAATGGATTTAATTTGTACTGTTTTATCCTCCCTGTTGGAAACTATCCTCTCTTTTCTTCCACGCCAGCTAAAAAAAAAAGAAAAATCCAGCAAACCCAACACTTTTCTCTATGAAGCCTTCCATACAGTTGGATCACAGCCTACCTTAAGGCGTGTTTGCTTCCTCTAGCAAAGGTATGGATTGTTTCCCTTCTTCAGGGTTTATTGTGGCACATCCACATAGGTCATTCTACAGGCAAATTTATGGCTGTTTAATTAAAGACACTTTGGAAACTAATGAATTCAGCTGGTACACCAAGGTGATGCTAGGGGTGTAGGTGGTATAGGTGCTACAGAAAAGGCTGTTTCTTGGGGTGAGAAAGACCTGGTTAAAGGGGTTGAGCACATGCCAGGGCAAAGCCAGGGGATTACAGTTAAAGAGTCTACAGGAGGAAAACTGACTTTTTGGATGCAAAAGAAGAAAGAAGCTGTGGTACAAGTAACACGTCAAACTGTCCAGGAGTGACTGTCCAAGCAGAGGCTCCAGAGCCTTGGCTGGTTTGGATTAGTTCAGCAGGCACCAGACTCTTACTAAGGCAACTACATTGTGCAAGCTCAGAGAAAGAGCTGGACAAGTTATAAGCATGTACACAATGGTGAGGTTGCTTCAGCTGAAGGGTAATTACTTGTTGAGCAATCATAATTCAAGTCATTTGATCTCATGTCTGTACAAGAAAGAAGTTTACATTCATCTAAGTCACCTGTTTTCCTTAAGTAGGTACAACTCTGGGCTATGCAGGTGGAAACAGCCTTTGGAAGGACAGGTTGCTGGCCTGGATAGATGACAGCTGAAGATTTATGAGGAATGAGCAATGATAGACAATTTTTTTTTTAAAGATGAATTTTGTACTCTTGTGACATCACAGTGGGAATATATTTGGCTGTGTTAAGGCTGGAAAGATGATTGCAGTGATTGAGTTACAGAGGCTTAATGAATTACTGCTCGTCAGCTGAGCTGTAGCAACTGCCTGTGCTGGTACACAAACAGTACAATGCGTTAGCTCATGGCTAATTTGAGGCACAGTGAGGCATAATGTGGTTACCCAGAGCAGAAACTGGCCTGAGCCCATAGCCTAAAACCCCTATGCTTTTGAAAACTAGTCATGTTAGTCATGTTAATTGGCTCTGGTGGGATGGCTGTAACAGCTTATGTGGCTCCAGAGCACAGTGATCCCCAAGCTCACAGAAGGACTGAGGGTGGTTCCGAACGCCGGGACGTGCGGTGCCGTTCCAGCCAAGCTCTGCACCCCTATGGACAGCACAGCCCCTAGAGCTGCACCAGAAGTGGTTTATTACTGACTCAGGAGGGAGGAATCGTAAGAATGCGTTAACAGCACAAACCTGGGAGGTCTAAAGGAGGTCAGGGAGAACAGCAGCTCTGCAGTGAGGCCATGGGAAAGCACTGGAGCTGTTCTGCTCCAGTGCTCCAGCCCCGAGGTGATCTGGCTGGAAGCAGATGAAAGGCGGCTGGTGAGGCCTGGTGAATCACTCCTGTTGGGAGCCGTTCCCTCTTTCAGCAGGGACTGCAGCCAAGAGCTGAAGTAACTCACGACAGCAGCATGGGCAGATGATGAGGCAGAGGATGGCACAACCCTAATCAATGCCTGTCATGGGGCCAGGCCATGTCTGGTCCAATAGCACCCCCGGGGCAGCAGAACTGCAGCAGCATCAGCATTCTTGGTGGCACTCCCATTGCCAATGCTGTTGAAACTTTCTGGCTATCTTTTCTGCCTCCTAAAGCTTTATTTTCTTTTCCCTAGAGAGGAACAGGAGCTTCCAGAAAACCTGCCTCTCTAGCTGCCTTCAGCCCTACCCGTCAATGCAGAGTGTTGAAAGAGGGAGGATGTGGAACAGACAGGGGAGCAGGAGTGAGAAAGTGATGCAAAGGAGGGAGCAGGACTGACAGGGGAGAGTGGAGTGGGACAGACTGCTGGGTTGGGTCTGTGGCACTGTCACTCAGTGCTGGAATCAGGTGGTGATACAGGAAGGAGGAAGAGGATGGGTGGGGAGGGAGAGTATGGCAGCAGGGACAAGCAGGGAGATGGCTGTGGCTACGAGGCAATGAAGTCTGATCAGGCCATCAAGCCTGATTTAGCTGTGCCCAGAGCTCCCTTTCCTTCAGGTGCCACACACTCAGGCTGTGGCTTACAGCTCACAGGGCCACCACGAGGAAATGCAAGCACAGATGGGGGCTTGTCTGCTGTTTGTGTGATCTCTCCTGGGGGCTCCTGGCTTGACAGAGCCTGCAAAAATACTCAGAAATCCTGTGCACCTTTATAGTGGTCTGGACAAAATTTACAGCAAGAAAAAGAGGCCCAGGAAAAGTTGTTTGCATGGTAGGTCCACACAAAGAACACTTAATCCTGAGCTTTGCTACCTGTCACAGTGCATTACACTCCCCTGCAGCTGACCCCCACCATGGAGCAGAGCCGCTTTCCCCAGCAGCAGGGCTGCAGTCACAGATCCGTGTTTGTGCTCAGGAGGGCTCCTTGCAAGACATCAGACAAATGGGGAGCTCTAGGAGGTGGGGCTGAGAGTAGGCAACTGTCAAACCCTTTTATAGAAGGTCCCACAGGAATTTGTTTTCCTCCTATTTTTAAGTTGAAAAGGATCGAGTTTCACTGCAGGAAATAGTTCTTCTCCTCCTCCCTCCCACCCACCTTTCTTTTTTTCTACAGCACTTTGGAAGAGCAGGCTGCTGTCTGCCTCAGGTTTCCAAGAATCAGGCAAACTGGAACCGGAGCACTTGTTATCTGCAGCAGGGAAGCAAAGGGAGACAGGCTGGAAAAGAGGTGCTCCTGTCTACAAATGCTCAGAGCCTTAGGGTGCCTTTATTGGCGAGATACACCCTTCCTCATACCTTTTAATCAGGTTGAGATTGTTGCTGGGGTTTCAGAAGAGGTTTATTTGAAGTCCCTAGAGAAAAAATACTCATCTCCATTGAAGCTTCCCTGCCTTCTTCCCCGGTAGAACAGTGTCATAGGAAGACCTTGGGGAACGAGTGTGATAATCTACCCTCAAGAATCTCTTCTGCATTGTATCACTTGCAGAGGTGGACAGGTTGCAACAACAATCAAATTCAGGCCTAACTCTGCATTCCTATTAGGGACAAACAAATTTAGTCAGTGCATTGACCTTAAAATCTTCACGTGCCCAGGCTCTGGTAACATCACAGCACAGATCCTGCACATTGATCAACCTGCACCTTGATGCAGATGCAAAATATGCATCCCTGCACAGGGGCTCTGGGCAAGATGCACTTAAGCCACCAGATTCAAACCTGCAGTTCGATTCCCAGCCAATCACCTAGGATTTAGAGCAGGGGTCTGGCTAATGAACAACAGCCTGATGGACACTTGGCTGCCTTTTGATCCTCAGCATTCACAGCCCAGCGATTGCTCACCTGCTCCTTCCCCCTTCTGCTGATACTGATCAATTTTGCTCACCAGGCACACCCACCCTTCCCTCACCTGCTCCAGCTCATTTCTCCTGTTTCCCTTGCAATGACAGTACAGACAATGCTTCCTTTGTAGGTGCTTCTACATGCCTGGTGGAAAACCTATCAGAGACTAGCACAGTTACATCAATGATCTCCTGTTTATTATTCCTCCTGGCATGGGATTTGCCACTACCGCTCTAGCACAGGCAATGTTTTCCATTCATCTTGTCTCAGCCAGTTGTTTCCTCGTTTGCAGCGGGGGGCTTCAGAAGAGACAAAGCTACAATTGATGGAAAACAGAAGGCCTGGCTGCGGCCAAAAGGGGCTTTCCTCAGGGATATCCATAGTCTTAGAAATAGTTACTACAATCTCTTTCAACAGTGGTTGTGCACACCTGTTAAAAAAGCTTTGCCTTTTCTTTCAGTTGACCTGTCTTTCTGATGACCTTTGTTGGGCACCTGTTACTCAAACACTTTTTAGGTTCACATCCTTCCAATACAACCAGTATTGGATAAATAACTCCTTCCCACTCCACTGAAGCCAAAGACTTACTCTAGAGTGTGCCAGAGGGCTGTCACTGGAGTAGGACAACTCCTCAAATCTCAGGGCCTGAGACATGTTACTGGCCTAGAGAGTGATGTTAGTGTGGTTTCAAGTAAAGTCCATCAGAGACTCATCTGCAGACCTGTTTCAACAAGGTTTAAGTAGATGTCTGTTCTCATGACTTCTACCAGAAGAGCACAGAATAACCAAGTACACGCCTTTCCCAGGCACCACGAAATATGAGAGGGCATTTCAAATCTAAAAATTTAACCAAGTTATTGGCTTTTGCTCTGGTATAGGCATTCAGAAACACCCTCTCTGTTCATGCTAGCACCGTTCTGGCAGACACGGCCACTGCCCTCGAACAGGGTGTGTTCCATGGACATAAAACTTGAACGGGGCTGAATGTTTCAGTTTTCAATAAGTCAAATGTCACAATGAGAGTTGGAGCAGTAAAGTTGCTGATGTAACCAGCCTTCTGCAAAATACTCTGGACAAGAAGATTTCTGCTATTATTAGAGCCACAGTACTTTCTCTTTTCAGTCATAGAGGGGCAAGTAGGATGCTTTGCTCTAAAGTTTATATGGTGAAAACTTGGAGTCCTCAGAACTGAGAAAGAGACACAGGACAAACTAAGGAGATCAGATCTGAGTCTGGAAAACAAACCCAGCTGGCAGAGGGAAGATGCGGATTAGAGCAGACAAAGAGTGAGAGTTCAGCTGGGGAACAGACCACAGCTATCCTGGAGGAAGAAAGAACTTTTCCAGCCCTCCCTTCCCAACATTTTCACTGCAAAGCCTCACAAGTTTTGACCTAGAACTGCCCTCTTCCTCCTCCACTCCTGAATGGACTGGCTGTCTGGGACATTATCTCAGCCCTGCTCAGATCCCACTGGGTTCTCTCTGCCTGCACCTCCCAGGCCCTGGTAACAGATATCTCTGAGGCAGAAGATGAAACCACCACGTTGTGGTTATTTCAGCTCCTTCCCTTTTGTTCAACTTCAGGAGCCAGTAGGAGCTCCTGGAAACAAATCACTGGCTGAAGCCCTCACCAGGGAAAGACCAAAGTCATTGCTGTTAGATGATACAAGTCCTGGACTCATTAGTAGAATAACATTGCTGCCTTAATCACTCTGGTAAACCCACACACAATCAAAAGCTGCTTGGCAAAATTCACATGCCATGAGCACGGAGACAGTTCCTTCCCCACTCCCTGTGCCCTCCAAAAAGGCTGGAACATGCTGCAGTCATTTTTGTATTTCACTTTGTATTTCACCTGGACCTTCCACAGAAATGGACAAAGAGCCTGGCAAGCCAGGGACTACCCCCACTTCAGTGAGCCAGGAAAGCCATGCACATATGGAAAGAGGCCTTGGGAAGAAAGTGAAGAATTTAGCAAGTTAGAGAACAGAAAAAACAGGAAATGCTGCTGCTGGCTAAGTATCATCATTCAGAAGTTATTACTTTGTAAATACAGCTCCTGCTCCCACTGTATTTTTGCCCCTTGGCATCGCAGAGGAGCTATAAATACAGGTACTGATTATGCCAAAGTCTGGGGAAGGTACTATAGCCTGATTTAAAATGTGGGCTGGCACCCCCACTGTGCAGAAGGAGAATGTGCTGTTCCTCCATACAGGTCTTAACATTTCAAGCCAGACAGAGGGAACAAATGCCTACAAACCTTTTTATTGTCAGGAGAGACTGGCAGGACCTCATCTACATGCCTACAGCCCCAGAATGTCTTTCCATGAGCACTTCCAGCATGCAGACCGCAAAAGAACATTTTCATCCTTGGAACACCACTGTGGCAGGAGACTGTCCCAAGGAGGGAGGTCCAGGCTTGGCTCACAACATTGTCCAGCCCTGAGTACAGTTTGTTTTTCTTGCAGGAAAAGGTAGGCAGTGAGGGGCTAGGTCCTCTCTCCAGTTCAATCTTCAGAGCATCCATACAGTTCAGCGTTGCTTGAACCAAATCCCAGCCTTGCAGGGGAAATGGGATCCCCATGGGATTTGTAGAGTCACTTTGGGGCAATTCAGAAGTTTACCACCATAAGAAAAACATACCTGTGCAGAAAAATGGGCTTTTGTGTGTCTGTTTGCATGCAGCAGGTTCACTCTGATAATGCTGTCTGGATTTGCAGCTGTCTAGACAATGGGAAAGTTAGCATCATGAAACTGGATAGTTTTGCAAAATGCCCAGCCAAATATCTGGGAAATATTTTTGTAATGGTTCTCCTCAGAGGGAGATATGAGCCTGAGCTGCCCATTAGAGATGCAGCTCTTTTGTCTTGCATTCTGGTGAGGGATGGAGGGGTTTTACTGAGTCTGTTGGGCCTCATCTGCCATGGTTTCAAGCCAGACACTGGTGCTACTGTGGAGGAAAATGAGCCCACAGCACAAGCATGGCAAATGAGCTTCCTGTAGGCTGGAGCTGCTGCTTTTCTGGCATGGAAAAGGAATTTCATTCTAAGACATAGAGGCTAGGACTGCATGAACAGGGGTTTACCTCTGGAGACAAACAACTAGAGGCCAGTGTCTCCCCAGCCTGTTTTACAGCCTGCAGTACAGTCGAAAGGATTTCTAGGCTGCAAGGTAAGAGCTCACAGAGAGCAAACAAAACTCGTTCTGAGCCTCTTGCCTGAGCCCCAGGAACACAGGGATCTCTCCTCCTCTTCCCTGGAACAAGATGATGCAGCAGCCAGGATTGTGCTTACAGCTGGAACTGGGAAGTTCTTTATCTCCATGGCCACTCTTCCACAGAGCTGTAAGACCAAGTTCTACCATGGTTGTTCTTGCTTCCATAGCAACCCTAGGAGCTCTGGTCCAGCTCAGCAGAGTTAGTGCCAGCAGGAAAGCCTTTCCTCAAATGAGAGATAAATAAGGCTCTTGTAGCATCTCCGTCCTTTGAGGAAACTGGAACAAGGTCAGACCTTGGTGGTCCCTGGAAGCCCCTTAACAAAGGTAACAAACCTACCACAGTTGAGCCCTTCTCAGAAGGGCACCAAAGTCCACAAGGAGAGAATGCCAGATCCAGAAGATGGGGAAAAGCAATATGCAGTTGAGAAAAATAAAATAACCCCATCTCCAAAGCACATGCTTCATTAATGACTCAGGACAATACATCAACACCTTCCACTGTTTCTCTGGAAAGCTTCAGAAGAGGCAGGGAAGACCAGACAACAGGCACCTCATCTTTTTAGAGCAAAAAGGTTATCTTCCACTGGCAGGGAAGAGCTGTCAATTCATCTAAGGACAGCAGAGTTCAAGTAGCAGCTCAATATTATTGATGATTGTCAGCCGGGAGCCTTTGGCTTGGTTTAGCTTGTGGGGTTTAGCTTGAAAACCTCCTCCAAGTATTTCTCTAACACATCCTTTCAATGGATGTGTTAGAGAAATAAACAGATGAATATTTGCATGCCCTACTAGTCCACGGAAGGAGATGCCCAGTAAGGGAGGTGTATGGTAATAAGAACCATGCAAGACACAGGGCATCCCTCTCTGGCAGGGCACAGCTGAGGCTCTAAAAAAGGCTGAAAGAAACAGGTTGTGGGGTGTACTGAACATGAGAAGCTTCTTTCACTGATTCCATCATGGCTTTTGGCAGTCTGGAAGGTAGAAATCAATACCTACTTATTAATCTGGCCTAGCTGAAGTTGTTCTGACTCTCAGAAACAGCAGGATAGAGAATGTGGGATTCTTTAAACAGCTGTCATGAAAACTGTACTTCAGGTCACTCTTCTGAATTCAGCAGAAAAAAGCTGACTAAGTCATCAAGGGGCTCAAAATGGGTGCACTGAATTGGTCCCTTTGAAGGAAATGGTGAGTATTTGGCCTGTGTGCTAAACTGCCTCAAAACCAATAGCCACTTTAAGGAAAAAGTGTTTGGCTCCTTCACTAGCCCTGATTTTTGATGAGGTGACCCAATACAGTGCCACACATGATGCAGACCAGCACCATAAGAAACAGAGCCTGGATGCAGAAGCTAGGGCAGATCCAAAACAGGTAAATACAATCTAGTTCTCCGTTGGTTTGTGGTACTCCTTTGGGATTAGCTCAGTGGTCCCAAAGTGTTACACTTTGATTAGCCCTATATGCTCAGGGTTTTAAAGAGGAAGGCAATTTTGCTCTTGAGATAGTGCAGAAGCAGTTCAGAGAAATAACAGCCTCTGTTTCCCCATTTTATGTGAGAGGAAGATACTAATTAATACCCTTCATATCCTATTGAAAGAATTTCCTACCTATGACAAAATAACAGCACCATAAAGTTAACATTTTTTGTGCTGCAGACTCTGTTGTTTGACTTTCCTGAGCTATTTCCTTGCCCCCATCCATCACAACACTGACTGGATAATTCCACCCCCCACTTCAGTTTTTGTAGAAGTAATCTTTTGAGTTTTGTGAAGTTGATCTTGGCTCATGGCACACATCCCACATCTGTTTTCCTAGGCCTTACTGTTTGACTCAGAATGATTGCATTTTAACTTCATCCCCCCACTGCTACCATCAAGTGTAAAACCCAAACTAAGCACTCCCACCACCCTCAGGGCATACCTGATGTCTGGGGAGGCACATGTCCCCTCACCTCCTGGTACTGAGTAGTGAGAGGTTACTGCAAGAATGTTGACTGCTTATTTATTATTCTTTAAGATGATACGGTGTGAACTGACAGCACAGGTTAAATACAATTATTCTGTATGAGTGACTTTTCAAAGCTCTCCTTTTGGTTTTTATCCAAGATCCTTAAAAGCACATCATTAAGGAGAAGCATGCACACAGAGCAGTGGGATGTGACATGTTCTTAAACTTGTCATGTTGTTTTTGCTACCTTTTGAAATCAAAAGAGAGAGAAACTGCCCATCCATGTTCTTGGGCAAACTGCCACACACTGCCAGGAGAGCCTGACTCTGGACCAAAGGCCTCTCTGCTGGATGTCCAAGGTGACTTAACAAAACCATCCCCAGGTACTGCAAGAGACAAACTTTCAGGTGGAAAATACTTGCTGAAAAGTTTGGTCTTTCAAGATTCAGACTTTTCCAAACTGAAACTCTAAAAACGCCTCGCCCTCTTTGAAACCATAAGCTCTTGGCTTGTTAGCACCTTGCTGAATTTCAGTAGGGGTGACTGGAAAAGAAAAATGCTGAGTTCAGTAAGGCAACATCTACATTTGAGATAGGATATGGTCAAGCAAGAGCACATCTGTTGGGCATGTAGTCAGAAAAGCTCTGCTGGACCTCTGCTAATTCATGACCTTCAGTTAAATTTGGTTAGATCTGTCTGGGCTGGATATACTTCCTACCATTCTGCATCTGGTAATACAGTTAATAAATACTTATTTCAGCATAATCTTTCCTGTGGTATTTTGCTTAGTCTAATTCTGCTACTAGGCAGAACTCAGAAATGCAGGAATCAAAGTTAGAGGGGAGGGGTTTATCCCAAGTGCAAACCACTAAATCCAACAGAAAACATCGAAGCTGTGGGTTAACAGCAACTCCATGCCAGGATAACCTCCTTTCCCTGGCCCAGCTCTGAGCAATGAAGAGTTCTGATCATCTTTGCTTGGTTAACTCAAGAGCAGGATAGATCAAAAGCTGAAGTGGTGACACACAGCAGGAAAAAAGAAAAAAAAAAAAAGGAGGTGAAGAGAAATTGTCAATGCTGCTAGATGGTAATTTTTCTGAAGAACAAACAATGAGGGAAATGTCACAGGGGCACAAGACTATGATTTGGAAAAAAGGTAAAGTTTTAAAACGCCTGCACAGCTCTCTGGTTGCAATTAGGAAATGTTGGCTCAGTCAGGCATGAAGAGTGCTTCCTTGCCAACATCCGAGTCTTGTTTTGTCTCTGATAATTCCACATTCTGCTTTTAAGAGACACATCATGTGTGATGTTACTGTGTCAATATATAAGGCTAAATTCTGTCCTGGCATATTCTGACACCACCCTCTCCCAACTCCCCGCCC
>VZRZ01002444.1:200399-255965 GCA_013398175.1 Climacteris rufus
CCCCAAAAAAAAAAGGACAAAGAAAAGAGAAAAATGAGGGAGGTAGGTTTTTTTTTACTTGCAGACTTACTGAAGATGGTAAGTTAAGCCATGTGAGTTTTGCCATGGTTCTTCACACGGTTCACCCAGAATGCTACACTGGAAACAAAGTTTAAAAGCTGAACTACGAGAACAGGTCCATCTTTCTTGGGTTTGTCCTTGCACTCCTTCTCTGGGCTGCTTGACTTGGTCTGAGTTCTCCACTGCAAGGTGTAATGGGAGTGTAAGGAACTCTATTAGTTCCTTATAGCTTCTCACTTTCTAAGAAAGCCTGGGGTGGAAAGCAAGCCATTCCTTGGAGATATTCCTGCAAGGGGCTGTGTCAAAACATGGAAAACTGTCTGGCAGAACAGCTGCATTTGAACATCTCCCTCTGGACACATTGTTGGCCACGGCAAGGAAGAGTTTGGAGAGATGGCTGCTGGGCTGATGTTTGGATGCATTTTAGTGCAGCATAACACATCAGGCCTCCCTGGAAGTGAGCCCTCCTCACTTCACCTGGCCCAGAGCTCCTTGCAGCAGGTGTCCCTTTAAGTCAGGAGAGCTCCAAGTCACACTGCTGCTATTACAGACTGTTCTGCTCCATCTTACTCATTCCCTTGAACTTATAGTTACTCCTTTTTCCCACACCCAAAATAAGGATCCTTGGGAACACAGGTGCATCTTGGAACAACTAAGAGACTCCAAGACTTTGTAAAAATCAGGTCCAAAGTGCGAGCAACACACTACAGTGATCACCTGAGCACAGCACTACACAAAATACCTAAAGCAAGAGAGTTGAACATTGCTTTTTTAAAATTACAGATGGGTTGCATCAACCACAAAGAAAACCCAAGGAGAGCTCATGTCTGGAAGTAATAAAAGCCATTTGCATAACATGCGTGGTGCATTCAGTGCTAGCAGGAGGTCCTGGGGACCTCCTTGTCAATGGGACTGCAAACCTAGAAGGTCTCTCCCCAAAGAGGCTTGGAAGCACTGCCTCAGAGAAGAAGGTGAGTCAGTGTCCCATCACAGGTATCATTTCACTTTTCACAGAGTCAACTCAATTTCCAGGTGACTCCTGCAATGCATGACAACCATTTTGGAGACACCAGAAGCAGATACACAGAGGAAATTCATATGATACAAACTCCTAACCCTGTGCTGGAATTAGGGCACACAAGTGCCCTAAGTGGTGGTGGGACACCACCAAGCACAGAGCAACATCACAGGCTGGAAGCTGCAGAGCTGCAGTGATAGAAGTGTGCTGGTGTAACAAAACCAGTCCTGCTCTCTGCAGTAGCACAGAGGTTGCCAGCACAGTTTCTCTCCACCACCGTACAGTGTATCCCTCCCACGTGCTGAGGTTGCAATAAATCCCAACTGTTCTCCACTGCAGGCATTACTCAAGTGCTGATGGTTAGATCAAGAGAACTTAAACAAAGCCACCCTACAAGTCATACTCATTTATCCACTGTCTCATCCCTTTTTTGCTTCAGAGGAGGACATGGCTAAGAATGGATACACCAGTGCAGTAACAGAATCATCCAAAGCCACATCCTCACACACTGTTGCCACGTGTCACATCAGGGCACAAACCTTCCCCTTTAACAGAAGTAATAAGGGCCTGTGTTTTTTGGAGCAAGCGGAACATGGCTTAGATTCTTCCTTTGCTGACACACCACAGTGCTAAGCTGCTGTGGCAGGCACCAGAAGGAACAAATGTAAAGTCAAAGGCATGATAATCTAAGAAAGAGCTGGAGAAACCCAAACTGAGATGTCATAAAAACATAAGCCAGAATTCATTACCCTTGTAACCAGAAAGAAACTATTGATATGCCAGTTTCCACCCATAAATAGCTATAGTTGAGGATCTGAGTTTATAAAACATTGAATGACTTACCATACGTTGCACTGGATGGTTTTGGTCGGAAGTCCACAAAGGATCTGTTAGACAGCAATTTCTCCTGTTGAGACAAAAACTCAGAGGTAAAAACTGCTTTGCCAAGCCCAGAAGATAAGCACAAAGACACATTGTTTTAAATCACAGGAGAGCTGAGTGTGCTGGAACAAAGCAAATACAGACTCTTGGGGTGTTTAGACTACAGCCTGTCTGCTTTTTTCAAGTTGGGTTGAATGAAAAAGCAATTTACAGCAAGTTCAGAATTATTGCAGTCATGCCAGAGAGTCCCAGCTCTCTGGCACAAAGAGTTGTTTAACTGGGGACAGGTAAAGGTTCCAGGTGTTTACAAGGCAGTGAGGAGATGTAACTTGAACAGTGTGGTAGTGAGGAGCTGGCTCACAACAACTGGCCCTGATCCTGTTTTCCCCCATCTCCTCTGTGGATGCCCAAGTCTGTTGCAAACGGGTCCCATTGCATTTCCTGCCTTTATCCAATATAGCTTTATCCCTGAAAATGTGGTGGGGAGAGGCATGGTCAGCAGAAGAGATTGCAGGTTTTCCCTGGCCCTGTTTCTCTGCCAGGGATTTGCTTAGTTCCTGTGCCCTGAGCCCCTTATTTACCACAGAAATAGGCCTAATATCCAGGTTTTAAACTTGCAATTCCCTGGACTAGAATTGCTTGGTGGAGGTATGTAAGGAACATGACAAAACAGTTCAGACACTACAGATTCTCCAAGCTGATTGCCAAACAGATTAAGCCTTTTTGCCCTCCATGGGATGGCTGGCTTGCCTTTGTCATGGAGGACTCTGAAGCAGGTCCACATTGGAGAAGGGAGAGCCAAGGCTGGCCCATGAAGCTGCGAAAATGGAATGTGGCACAAACTTTCTCCCTGTGCACAGCGATGGAGGTGAGCAGAGGGTCTCGGGAACCAGGCTGAAGTTCTCCTTTCCCAAGAAGGCTCCAGCTTGTGATCACTCTGGGACATACCCTTAGGATATTTGCCAAGCTTATCAAAACAAACATGGGGAAGCTCCTTGAGGCAGGACCCCCAACTTCCCAGCTCTCAGACAGCTCTGCCTCACCAGCTCCTGAAGGTCTCAACCCAGCAGTGAAAAGGCAGGAGGGGAGCAAACAGCAGTCGCTTTGTGTGACATGGAGGACTGAGGAAATTTGAAAGACAAATTATTCAAAATAAAAAGCAGTGCAAAAACAGATTAGGAAACTACTGTGCCGTGACTATTAATGAAGCGATAGAAAATATCAATCACTCCCTGGCCTCTGAAGCTTGCTGTGAGAGAAGAATTAGGAGATTTTATGTTCCAAGTACCAGGAAACCACAGAGCCCTGGTGCCTAGTTTTCAAAAGAACACTGAATCACAGGGAGGAAAGCAGAGTGCTGCAAAGAGCCAAGGGCAGAGTTTAAAAATAGCAGCTTTCAGTTTTGCTGCTTTTTTCTTCTTAAGTGCCTGGATATAGGATCATGTCAGAGGGTGGATAAAGAGAGCAGACCAGCCCCTGTGGAGAGAGAAGTGTTCCTGAATGAAGTACTGCCAGTTGGGGGTTGTGGTCTGCTCATTTTGCACTCCAGCTCTCCCCCTCAAAGGAACCAGTCTCTCCTGATCCTGCTGTCTGCCCCGCACAAGAGAAGGGCACTGAGGGAGTGGGGACTGGGGAGCTTTTCCAGCCCATCAGTGCATGCAGAAACCAGTGCAAATGAGCAAAGCCAGTGGCTGAATGTGAGATCCAGCCAGAACCATTCCCTTCTGGACACACACAGGGCCAATTTCCCATGGCACTAAGGACACTTTTGAAATTCTGTGCAAGGAGTGGGATTTACTGACACAGTTGTGCTGATGCTCCAGGTCTGTGTGCAGGGAGAAACCACATCTGGCTGCTCTGCCCTGGCAAATGTGCTAAACCAAGAGAAAGGATATCAGAGTTCTGATACTGCTCAAATTTCTCCAGTCTTTCTGACGGTACTATGCAGCTCTTGAAAGACCACCAGGCCAGAGTGACATCACCTACCAAACCAACCACATGGAGAAGTTGGGTGTCAGTACTTTAGACAGGCAAAGGAAATAGAGGAGTATCTCCTGAAATGGACAGTAAAGTTTTAGGTCATGCAGAGGAATAACAGTGATGGCTTCAAGGCAGAAATGGGCAAGGTCTGCAGAAAGAAACAAAATCTTCTCATCTAAATAGCTTGAAAACCAGATATGTCTTTAGGTAGCTGATCTTAGAAGACAAAGCTCCTTGCTTGCAGAGAGGCAGGATGCCCCCTTGGGCCTTTGCTTTGTCTGGAAAAAGAGAAGAAAGGCACAGCTGATGCTCTGGATAAGGCTGTCTGCATCTGACTCTCTAGGGAAGCCTGCTGTGTCTTATGACTCACTGCTCAGAGGATGCTCTCATATCTATAGAGGAATAATTCGTGTAATAAGGGCAGCAAGTGCAGAGAGCCACATAAAATCCCTTTCCCCAATGAAGCAAGCAAAACACAAACCCTTTTTCTCAGTCTTCTCAGGGACAAAACAGGCAGGTTTTTCACTGCAAGAAGCTATGATTGAAATGGAAGGTAGGGGAAGAGAAATGCTGTCTCTGTCACTTGGTTAATAGGAGCACACAAATCACTTAAACCGCTACCAGCACATTGCAAGATTGACTCATTGCAAGTTCTGTTTCTCCTGTCACCAGCAAGAACTTCCAGGCTCCAGTGTGGACAGCAACCAACTATCACAGGAGTCACACAGCACTCACAAAAATTCAAGTACAGTTTGAGAGCAAAAACCCAGTACGGATAATTACGCTGACCAAGTCCTAAAGGAACATTTTAACTTTACAAATATGCAGAAAAATCCCGAACATCTGGAATCTGAAGCATTTCCTTGTAAAGGAGTTTCCACTGGAATGTCATCTGTTCTTGCTGTTATTTGAGATAGATTGCTGACACAACCAACTGGACTCCTGTGACCTGCGTGGCACAGAGCTCTTCATTCCTGTGGCTCATTAAAGAACCCAGTAGTGCCACAGGCCAATGTAATTGCCTTGTCACATGCACACGTTGTTAAGCAGCCAACCTCAAAAAAAGCTGTTTGCATGGAGATAAAGAGCCCTTTGTGTCCTAGAGATGCTCCAAGAGGCACCCAAAGGAACTTGCTTTTGCTGTCCTTCAAAAGGACCAAGCCAGAATGTATTAGGAGCAAATCTAGTGATGTGGTGTCCTGCCCTCTGAGCAGACCTGAAAGCTTTTATTGTGTGAGAAAGTCTTTAAAGCACAAGCTCAGTTCCAGTTCATCCAGTGCTTCCTTCCCATTTAGCCTTGCAGGTTCAAAAAGCTCCTTCAGCCCAGCTGGCCTGGGATTTTCCCTTGGTCAGTTTTCAGTGGAGATCAGTGCAGACAAAACCAGTGTAGAAATGCCCTATAATGCAGCCCTAATAATATAAGAACTCTCACCAAACTGCCACTCCAGGGGCTTTCCTGTAGTTTTTGCACCTATAAAAGACGGACATGGCAATACTGTCATCCCTATGCAGGGAGGCAATTCAGAACAGGAGCAGGACTTCATACAATATCCCCCTCTTTTAAATGTAGATATTGCAGCAGATTGGAAAACCAGGTGGCTTTTCCTCTGAGAATATATACCAGGGAGCATTCTAAGAAGTCAGAGCCAAGATGAATTAACCTGACCAACTACAGTAAACTTACTATAAAGTACAGGAAACATGAAGCAGTGCATTTTCTCATTTGTGGCTTGGAAGACAAATTTGACATCAAGCTTCTTTTGGAGAGCAGTAGGGGAGGGCTCAGAGCAACACACTGGTGCATCTTCATCTACCATTGCATGCTCCTAGCAAGGATCCCAGGACTTCCTTGTACTTTTTAGCCCTCAGAAGTTGTGAAATATCAACAAATACACATAATTGAGCCTGGGGAATTTTCTATTTTTCATCTGGAAGATTTCAAAAGGTTTCACAAAGGCCAAAATGAAAAAGCATTTGGATGTTTCCTAGACAAAACCTTGTTGTTTCCATTCTGCAGGAAGAGCTGACACTATAAAAGACAACCAACCAACCACAGACATTGAGAAATGGTGCAAGACATCTCCGAGTTTGTCTTTGCCAATGCTTTGACCTCGCCACAGCAACCAGATAGAGCTTGCTGAAAAATTATCAATACTTTGGAAAACAGTGGTGCCACTCTACCATCTCTCATCCAAAGCAACACACAAACACATTGTACTTCTGGAACAGTTCTGGCCCTTGGCTGTATTTTGGGGCTATAAATGCAGACAGTGGTGGAGGGGGCACATGAGAAGAGTAGGGAAATGCTGGTGGTAATGATGGGTACTATTTTTTAACAGAGTTCAATGTGGCTGCTACAAGGAACAAGCCATGCTCATGGAATCAAGCTCAGGTTTCCCTTGTATGCTCTGGATTGAAATCCTGATGGATTTCGGCACCCCTTAGTACTGGCTGCAGAATAGATTTTTTTTTTGGGTTTTAGAGACCAGCAGTACGAAGCTATGTCTGAGAGATTGACACTATTAAGATACATTGTGATACAGCAGCAAAAACCAGAGTCTCTGGCAGAACTAGAAATATAAGAGTTTTCCAAGTACTATGTCCCTTTATGGAGAGGACATGGCTGTGAACATGCACTTTGTTACCATAACCAAAAAAAAGCCACCACCATCTCCTGACACCTCCAGTGCAAGCATTTGTGGTAACCCAATAGTTTGTAAGTCCAGGGCAAGGTGTTGCATGTTTAGAAATCCTGAGGCAGAAAGGAAAAAGGCCTTTCAAGGAAGTGACACTTAGATTTTCCTTGCACCTTCTCTGTGTATCTATATTACAACCAAGGGCTAATCTGATGTAGCCTGAGTATTCTAATCAAGGATCCTCCATAAACAATCTTACCGAAGTTACAGATTTTTATAGGAGTTCAGGTTGGATCAGACTCCTGGTACCAAACTGCCATCTCTCTGGCATCTTCTGTGACAAATATAAGGCAGTACAGAAGAACTAACCATCTCAAATTTCCTTTCTCTGCATGAAGAGCCTTACCAAGGACATTTAAAATACCTTTATCAAAGAACAAAGCTCCAGTGGATCCCATTAAGAATAAATTTGTATTGAGAGCAAAGATATGAATGTCCAGCAGAGAAAGTCAGTTCAGGCGTGTTTTGACACTGGAGAATTCTCACATCACAGCCTGGTCCCAGAATAACCAGCAGCAAAATCTTTTTTGTAATAGGCCCAGTGGTTTGGATCACATTAATGCCAGCAGGCACTTGACCTAGCTGTTTTGCCAGCTCCCAGGTTCATGCTTCCCTCCTTTGTTCATTAGATATTTGAAGCAACAATATCTAATTCCTCCCCTGTTTTCAAGAAAAAAATCCCCTTCAGAAGGTTTATCTGTTCTCTTTCCAGTTACACTTCTAGCTGTTTTTTTGCCTTTGCATTGCTAGCTCTGTGCAAATCCAGGTCAAGTCTGAAAATAAACCCTTGGCGTTTTAAAAACCTCCACTCTGATTTTAGATGGAATTTTGAACCTTTCCAAAGAAATTCTTGTGACTGGCCATGGCGATTCTACAAATCATCCTGTTTCTACCACTGGACTGGATGAGAAGTTGAAGCATAAATTTGCCAGGTGATATAAACTGTGTTTTCTACATATACATGCATTCAGATTAGTTCTCTGCTAACAACAACTCACCAGCAGTAAAACTGGCTATAAAACTCCATCATCAGGTATTCTGGAAGCCAAATCTCTGAGGTCTTAAACAAAATGACTGCCTATTGCCCAGGCCTACAAAACAAGACCAAATTACTGCAAGGAGCTCACTTCATTATTCCTGCACTGGATGAGCTGGACCAGCATTAGGGCCCCTGTGTCAGGATTTGTAAGGCAGCCCCTGCCCTTGGGAGTTTGAGATCTAAACCAGACAAAGCAGAGAATAGTCCTGAATTGCCTTTTCCTATGCTGGAATATTTCAGATTAATAAAGCTGCAGGTTTTGGCAGGCAGTATCCAGCTCCAAACAATTTGCTTTGTATCCAGACTGCTTAAAAGACACCAGGGTGAATTCTTCCCATTGATTTTGTTTTGGGAAGAATCCCAGGTCTTTGATTTAACTCCATTTTTTGATTGCACATTACAACTCTGCCAAACAAATATTCATCCAAAGGAACAGCAGTACCTCTAGCAGATCTTCTGGGACCTACACGAATGTCAACGGAGTTCAGGCACCTTCTGTTCTTCTTTCTCCTCCAGGACCACGTGGCCACCATAATCCAAATGGGAAACAACATTTTATGTGCACTCAGGAGCAAGGCTGAGTTACCACAGTTTTGACACGACGTCAACATGGCCCACGCCTGTTCTCTTAACAGCCCTGGGAGCCTCCCCCAGGAACCCAAAACAGTTGCTCAGGTCTGATTTCTGCCTCAGTTTTACTGGGGAACTGTCCTGCTGCAGTTCAGCTGGAACAATATTTCAAGCAAATACTGATGACTGAAGAGGCAAGTTGAGGGAAGGCATCCAGTAGCTGGAAATCAGGTCCATTACATTATATTAAATATTAAGATCAGTGTTGTAAGCCAGACAATTGCATACTGAATTAATAATGTTATTTATTCCATTTAGTGGATTAGGGAGGACACTTAATCATCGTGGCATTTTATATCAGAGCTGGCATCAACAGCTCAGCTCTGAGAGTATTTTATGGAGACACAGAGATGGATTGAGTAGCTGGAAGTGAAGAGAGTGCAAATGTGTGAAATACAGCAGATTTGGTAATAATAAAGTTATATGGTCTTGATTGTTCATTTGGATACTAATGCTTCAGCAACACTTAAGAAAGCATAAGCAAGTCCCCAAAGATAAGCTTGGGCTGGAGCTTGTGCAGGATCTGAAGGAACTTAGCTTCTTTTTATAAAAGAGTTAGAAAATTTCAAGCAAACCCCAAAAGTACCTGCTCAATCAACAGAAGAAATGTCATGGGAAATTCTGAAGCTTTTTTTTGGCAAAATGTAGATAAATAATAAAAAGATCTGAAGATGAAAAAAAATATATTGATACAGCTGTCTGAAAGCCGTTTAAATTTTTTTTTTTAAACCCAGAGTGGTCAATTATTTTTCCAGATTTCAACACTGAAAATCAAAAGAATTTTTTTGCAGGAAGTTCCAGCAGTAGGAATCCTACCTTTTGAAATATATGAATTAAAATACGTAAGAGGTCCAATTAGGATACCCAAGGTATCTCCCCTCTCATTATTCTTCCATTTTTTAACTTCCTAATTTTGGGCTCTGTGATTGCCATCTTTTTTAACCATATGAAAAAATGACTCCCCAGGCATCATGCAAGAATCAGTGTTTTCCCCCATCACTCAGCAGGAACACCCTATCACTCCTTATGCACATTTCTCAACCTTAATCACCTCCAATTGCTGTGGGTTCTAAAATTCAGTCTGCTGGAGAAAGAAGTAACTGCTCTGCCATTTCCTGATTTTCACGCCTTTCATGGAACAATTTCATTGACTTCACAGGAGCCTATCTGGATTTACACCCGTGCAAAAACGAGGCAAGAAAACCTGACCCTTGGTGTGGAATATCAAGTTCATAAATGTGTTCTGTATCTCCAAGAATCTCCCCATTTACAAAGGTGAACAGCTGTTGCTATAAATCAGACAGTCTGAATCAGCCATTAGAACTTCATCCAGATGATCCGTTTAAAATATACAAAGGCAACGTTTTGGAAATAAAAATCTACCCTCATGTCCTCAGGGACACCTTCTGTTAGAGAAAAATCTCATAATTCAAGGCTAAAATTAGTTCACTTTAATGCTCTTTCAGGAGAGCCATGATACTCAAGAGTAACATTGCCTTGAAAAGGCCTGTTAGATGACTTAAGGGATTCCAAACATCTGGTAACTTGGTAAATACTGCATTGAAGACTTCTAACATCTTTTTCAACTTCTCCGTGGGTGTAACTCTTTGCTATTAGCTAGAATGGCTGTATCTGCTTCAGTTCCCATCGACCATTTTCTGTTTGAATAGGAAACACTTGCTAAAGTGTGGAAACAGCTGGCAGAGTTGGCTCTGTATGAACAAAACACACTCTTGTTTCTGACCACAGACTGGCCTTTAAATTCCAACTGTGATTGCCAAGGGCTTTTCTTGGCTTTTTGGATGAGACCAGGTCACTCAAGATGTACAAGCTGGCCGTGTTAAGGGTTGGTTTTTGGAGCATAACGCTCACTGTCAGCAGGGAAAAAGCTTTGTGTAAGTAGAGGGGAGCAGGATGAGCAGCCCCATTTTATTAGCTAGGGAACTGAGGTACAGGAAGATTAAGTTACTGGCCTCTGGACATTTCCCAGTGCGAGAAAGAGACTCATGTATCCTTTTCCAAAGGAAATGCCAACATGCAAGTCTTTTCTACACAGCACTCAGCAAGCAGGACAGGATGCTGGACTGACCTCCTGCTCTTGGGGACAGTGTTCATACAGATACCTGTGTTCCAGGGTCCCTCTGGCACCCAGCTTCCCTGGGACACCAGGAATCCACATCATCTCCTCATTAGTGACTCCCAGCTCCTTGAGTACACAGCACATCATCTTCTCTCACACATACCAAGAGCATAAAATGTATCTCGAAGGGGCAAGATGGTTGGTCAGCCCTGCACTGACCACTGAGTGATCAGCTGTTCCCAGAGCAGCAGTTTCCTCTGCCTTCACCAGGTTCCTACTCAGTCCTGATTGGAAAGTCCAAGTCATGTATCACTGCTCTTTGTCATTTGTGTTTCTCAGGGTTCCAAAGAATTAGACATAACAAGAAAATGGGGAAACCAGTGAAACACAGACAGAGCTCTACCTTGAACCCCCAGACAGTCACACAGAGTAACAAGCTCAGCTCCTTTCACTCAATTCCTTATGCTCTTCTGAGACCATGAAAATGAACTTTATGATATGCTGGAAGGGATGAAGTATTAGCTATCAAAAACTAGATTGAAGTAACCAAGAGCCTGCATTATTTTCTCTTTGATGTATACTTATGTAAATTCAAATAAATATGCTTAAACGTAACCTGTCTTCAATTCTAGCAGAGCTTATTAAATCTATTTATGCAAGACAAGCTAGGCTCCATGGAATGCCAGGAACTCCCCTGACATTTGCCTTCCTACTTAATGTGATACTCTATGATTACACATACCAGAGCCTTTCATTCAGGCATTTTAATTTACAAATACTTTTTACATTTCTTAACGCCCCTGTGGACAGGCATTAAGAGTCCAATTTATTCAGGAGTAATCAATCGAAGTGCACAGGGGCAGCCTGTTCTGCT
Source organism: Climacteris rufus (assembly GCA_013398175.1). Classification (NCBI taxonomy): domain Eukaryota; kingdom Metazoa; phylum Chordata; class Aves; order Passeriformes; family Climacteridae; genus Climacteris; species Climacteris rufus. The sequence continues at coordinate 211,659 of VZRZ01002444.1, forward strand.
CCAGATCACGCACTGAAATACTAGCAGAGTTTGGAAAACTCCCTCCATGTCACTCAGAAACACAATTTCCATTAACAGCAGACACATTCTCTTAATGCTGGGCCAAATGCTCCGAGCAGAGGTGCAGAGGACAAGCTTAGTAGCAGGCAGGCCATAGGAAGGAGATCAAGACTAAACTCCCCAAACCAGCCACAGTGAGCACACCCACCATTCCTCCTTTGCCAAGATCACTTACCAGGCAAGAGCTGCTCTCCGTGCTGCAAATCTCTCAGACATTTCCTCCATGTCTCTTCCCAGAGCCAAGTTATCTGCCAAGGGAGAAAAAGGTATTACTAAAAGGCATCAGCTTAGTCTTGTGTTTTCTCAGACACCATACAGCAACCTGCACACTTCCATACAGTCCTGACTCCTCAGACCCATTGCTGAGACTCATCTTTTCTTGTTAGCTCTATTATTTCTGCAGTCGTTAATGCCCTTTAATAATGAATTGCTTCTCTCACAGTCCTTGTGATGAGGTCTGGATAAGTCCAGTCTTTAGGGCTGGCAGAGCTGAGAGAAGCCTGCCCAGCCTGATTAGTATCAAGGAGCACAGGTTCCAGTGGGACTTCTACCAGAGCCAGCCACAGGGCACCAACTCATCTTCTTCTGGGCCTCCAGATATTCTCTGTCAGCCCCCAAACACTCAGAAACACTTCAGCAATTAATTGTAGGCTTTAAAATACCTAAGAAGAGACTCCCCTTCAAAGCCCTGTTTTTAAACAAAGAACACACAGCCAAATACCTTCCATGCAGGAGCTCAGCTCCCACAGACACCTTTGCCTCACACCTGCAGGACACGAGCCCTTGGAGGCATGGCTGTCTCTGACAGGCAGGTGACACTTTCTCTGTCAGGCTGCTGCCAAGAGATTCAGGGGACACAGACTTTAAGTGAAAGGCAAAACCTCTTCATGGCAGAAACCAGAGACATACTGCACATCCAAACCAAGCTGTATCTGTATTTCTTCATGTTCTCTTTCTAAGTGGAGTGTGACTGTACACACGAGGAGACCTCTACCTGACTGTGGAGAGCACTTCCAGCTTTGCATCAGAAGTACCCAGGAGAGGATGGTCAAGAAGCCTCCCTGGAGAGGTCAAATTCAGGTAAATGAGACCCATCTGTGCTAGTTTAGGGCAGCAGAACACCAACAGCTCCCAGGTGTTAGAAACAAGCTACCTACCTTATCTTTGCTTGGGCTTTATAGTGAGAGGGTGGCCTGGCTACAGAAAGGACAGAAAATAAAACCAAACGTGCAAGTTGCATGTGTAGGAAGTGATCTGGGCTGCAGGAGTGAGAGCTGGGAGATAAACAGCCCTGGGGATGGCTTGGAATGAATCTTGCACCAGCATTTTTGTTTGCAGGCCTGTTCCTTGCAATGTTTTAGTGGGATAAACCCCAAACTGCCATCCCTCCATGTAAATAAAGGGATTTGTCATAAAGCTAACAAATCCTGCTCTGAAGTAGTTCCCCAGAATATGAAGTGACAATGAGGTGCCTAAGAAAATAACTTTCTCATTGCCTGGGAAAAAGCATCCCTAGGATGGTAACTTCACAGCTGTGATCAATACAGGCTTCAAAAGGAAACAGGGGCCTGAAAGACTGGGTATGGTCTGCACAAGGAGAACAAAGGCAACAAATAAAACAGGTATTTTTTAAAGGTCTGTGTCTTACCCTCAATTATCAGCTTAAAGGTAAGCTGTTGGAATGGTTACAGCCAGCCAGTTGCTCTGTGGGACTCTCATACACTTCTGGCAAACAAGAAGCTGTAAACTGGTGCCTGTAGCCTTCTGCCCACCCAGGAGATCATCCTGACAGGTCAGGTCCATTGTGCATTCCCACAACCTCTTCAGGTGTTATTTTCTGGCTTCTCCATCACTGCAAAAGGTGACTGGGATTTTTTGTTCCAATGCTTTTACAGTTGTATTGTGCCCAAAAGGTTGAAGCAGAGAAACACGAGCCTGTGGCCTCCAAAACCCTGGGGCTCCACAGGAGTTTTGCAGTTCATTTACAATGAGTCAGGATTTGCTGCCAGGTTTGAACCCTTGCTGCCTCCCACCGCTACCCTTTTGGACACACAGCTTTCTCCTACAATTCCCCCCATTCTTTCCCATGGGTTTGTGAGAACAAAGCAGCTCATGTTTGACAATTGCTCCACACAGAATCATTAGGTGTGATCACAGAGTCCAGTGATGGAAACCATTTACCCAATGGGTCAGTCCCACTTTCCTGCCACCTCCCTCTGTTACTAACTGTGGCAAGTTGGGTAGAAAACGACTGGCAGTTTTTAAGAGCTGTATTCTCACAACACCAAAGTTATGATGGACAGAGAACAAGCAAGCTCAGTTCATGAACAAATATACTGACAGCTCTTTCTGCCTTGTGTCACTTCACTGACTCCGGGGCAACTGCAACAGCACTGGAGGTGGACTCATCCATCCAGAGGAAAACAAGCCTTCCTTCAAATCCTCTTTTATTTACTCCAGTCAGCTGTGCTGAGGGTATCGATTCAATCAGCTATTTCCTTAACCATAAAACCAGATGTGCGCCGTCACGGCCCATCTACGGGGACTGAATCCATGCCATTTATAAATGCAGAATAAAAATAAAAATTCCCAAGAAAGCTGAGATATGCTGATGTTTGGGGCTCTCAGTTTCCTAGGTAAATTGCTTTTCTTTTGAGTCCCATTTATTTTTGTTACCTCCAAAGAAATGCTGTTTTAGCCGCATTTCTTGGAAACAGTTTTGAGATCTAATGGGTTGTTACTGATGTGAATTCTCAGTGTGGAGAGTAGAGGGAATGCAGTATTATCTTTGCTTCTGGGCATCAGGAACTTCTGCAAGCAATGTGGTGCAGTGCTTGCCATTCCTTGCTGAAGCAATTAATTACTTTGGTCCCTAATGAGAAGAGCTGTTCAGCTTAAAAAAAAACTTGAGCCCTCTGGACTTAGGTAAATTCTGGACATCTGGGTAGATGTGTGAATTAGGGAGGCCACAGTTGCTCAGTTTTCCTCTGTTTCTTCTCAGGCCATGTTCTGTTGTTTTCCTCTGTACTTCTTACAGACACTACAGCTGAGGGAGGTCACTGCACCAGTTCCTCTTTGCAAGGATTCACCCAGGAAATGTGATTTGGCTTCATCTCTGCTTTGTGTACCAGATCTCCAGGTCAACTATTTCCCAAGTGAGTCTAAGGAGTAGAGGAAAGGGTTCCCACAGAGGATTGTGAGGAGTTATCCATCTGCTCGGTCTTTCCTTCACCCCAAAGGATGCTGCAGGTGATGCAGGTGAGATCCACACAGCCCCAGTCCCACAGGCTGCAGATCCTGCCTGTGTGCTGCTCTTGCTGGGATGGAAACACGGGGTAAGCAAACATCTGCACATGGGAGGCCGTGCCCCAGCTGAGGCTGCAGCTACAGAGAGGAGCCTTTGTGCAGGAACGGGCTGGGATTTGCCGGCTGGAGGGTTCTTTCAGCAATGCAGCTGTAATATGCTACATGCCAGATTGTAGACATTCCTGGGGCAGCTTTCCAGAATGTGAATAAACTCAGGATATATGTATAAACCCAGCACACAGTGTGGGCTCTGCTAGGCCTGCAGATAGCATGGCATTGCCTTTGTACACACATAGCCTGAAGGGATTTCTTCAAGCCCAGATGTCCCCTTCAATTCCAGTATCCACATATGTTAATCAATTCTTGCTCTGTATTGGAGAAATTATCTCAGAATGTCATACCTCTCCAATGCACAAAGACTCACTCTTGATTGCGTTGCCCCTTGGCTGCCTGTGCAACATAACATAACTGTGAGACACCACAAATATGAACAGGGGGGCAATGGGAACATGAGACAGAGCTCTGCTACTCAGAAGAGCCTGTGTAGGCTGCAGAGTCTCTGACTTGGTCCATTACCTGCTGTTTTTTCCCCCTTAAGAGACCTTTCTGACATCTGAAGAGTGGAACTCTGTGGGGGCATGGACACACACATAAATAAGTCTAGAGGTGGCCTGTGCCCCTGTCACAGCTGTCACAGATGCTGAGAAAAGTAAGTCAAGAGGAACAACCATCTCTGGAAACTCATACATCCAAATGTTGGGTTTGAAAGCAGGAAAATGTCGCATGTACTGTTCTGCTCCTGACCTGTACCTTACGCTGTACTATTTTGCGTGTTCTTCTTTCTCTTCCCCAGAGAAGACAGAAACCAGACCTTAAAACATTCACAGTGAATTTTCAAATCAATAACATGTGAGACTTTGTCTAAAAGGTGAAGTTGTTGTAAAAATCAATGTCAGAGAGAGCGCTTTGCCAATTCAATTATACTTGTTCCTTGCAAACTGACACCAAAAAACACCCCCCCAAAAAAAAAAAAAAGAGAGAGAGAGAAAAGAAAAAAGAAAAAAAAAAAGTGGGTTTATTTCAAGCCCAATAAATGTTCTTTGGACTAACATCCCAATTTTGTAAATATTCTCAGGGCTTCTTATGCCAGCTCCCCTCAAGGGGTCATAATTAACTCCAAATAGGGTTACCTTGTTTCAGCATCACTCTAATGTCAAGCAGTGTTTCTGCTTGTGTCCACAATTTTAAAATAATGTTGTATCCATTAAATAGCATGAAGGCTTCCCAGAAATGGGAACCATACGTCAAAATTTAAACACAAATAAGTGTGATTAGACATGGCAGCTGTCTAGAAAATATTCAGCTATTTCACTGAGTTTTGGGCAAAATGTGAATTATTGTACCTATTCCAGTAAGTGTAGAACCAGAAATGCTCCCATATTACCCTCTGCTTCTCAAGGCAAATTTCACTTTAAGATTGACCCCAAAGAAAAAGAAAACAGCAAGATAAAAGTATAAACAGCTGTGCTTCTGCTGGCTTAGCTGGAGGCTTGAAGGAGTTTGTGAATCACTCTCTCAAATACATGTAGCACAGAGCAGCCCGCCAAATGGCTCAATCCAGGCCACCATGAGCAGGGCTGAATGGAACAGCAAAATCCCAAGTCATAGAGTGTCCTGGTATCCAGGTAAAATGTTTGTCCAGTTCTTGTCAAGCCTGTCAATAATCTTCCCTTAGCTGAAAGAAAATGACTAGGAAGTAAATACCAACACCAGTAGTTCAGATGCAAAACCAAACTCTGAATGACCTCTCATACGACAGAAATCTCTTATAAATATACACCAAATTCAAAATCAGTTACAGAAATACCCTGGAAATCTGTACTTGGTTATCTTGAAACTAAAACACGCCAGGAATTTGGGTAAGTCTTTGCTTACAGTCTATCATTATTGGCACTCAATCAGATACAGATAACTTAGGTTTCCAGCTTGGGAAGAGAATAATGCAAAAGGAATTGGAATAAATTAATTTCACATGTTTCATTTCAGGACAGGTAGGGTTTTTTTTAAGCATTAAAGAAACATTAATATAAATCTCTGTTATAGCAGCACTGTAATTTATAATAAAGTTTTAAAGCTTCCAGTCTGTGAATTTTTACAATATTTAGAAGTTTGGTTTTTATTCAGTTAATTATCAAGTGAATAAGATTCAGAAGTTGTTAAGCATTTATTACTGTTTCTACAAATACTTGATTACATGTCTTGTTTGTCCCTCAACAGGAGAAGAACGGATTTCAAAGGTGTATTTTGTAACTTTTTAAGACTCACATTTCTAATTATGTTTTAAATAAATGCTCATGTGATACCAATCCCAAACACAATCGTGTCTGTGTCCTCAACAAGTGCTTGCTCTGAAGTGCTTACTGTCCCTACAGATGAAGGACTAACGGCAGAACCTCTCCTTGCACTTCACAAGGTGAAGTGTGACAGGGAAGTTCATTGCTTTATCCAAGATCCTGTGTTTACCTTTTGCAAAGGATGGAACATAACCTTGGGATGCCTTCAGCCTTGATCCACGCATCACCTGTTGCACAAGAACGGTGTAGGTGAGTCTCCTTGGATGAGAAGTGATTGTTGTCTGCAGATGTTCCTGATGGAACAGCAGCTATCCCATCTCTGCAGGGACCAGCACATGCCTTGCAGGTGAGGTATATGAAGTATGAAGCTGATGGTCATTTTCCTGCTATGGAAGAGGACAGCAGCCATGAGCAAAAAGTAGAAATTAGTAAATGTATAATTGCATATGACCATGAAAAATAGCAGTTGAACACAGTGGTTTCCAGAGGAGGGTATGAATAGCACAGGAGCATGTTTAGAAAGGATGTGGCTATTTGGAGTAACACGAGAGATTCCAAAGGAAAAACAGATCTGGGTTTTGGAACAGATGCCAAAACCCACTGCAGGCCATAACAATTGCTACTGGCACAGCTAATCTCACAGGACTATGAATTTCTTCTCCAGATCTTCAGCTCGACTTAGACACCATAGAAAGAACATTAGGGCAAAGCTGGAGAATGAAACAACCTGCAAGGAACTGTCAGATATGTGAAGTGAGGGGGCCAAGATAAGAAATCAGAGAAAGGGGTGTGTCCCAGCAGTTGGTGTTTCATAGGGGTGCATGCCAAACCTCAACTGACAAGTGTCTTGGAAAGAAGTTTGGGACCACCACTGCCTGGAGAAAAAAGCTGGGATATCCTGGAAAACAGAGTATTGCAAAAGAAAACAACCCAGAATCTATGATGCTAGAACCAACTATTTTGTGATTGCTTCCTGGAGGAATCACTTCAGGGAAATCTATGGTCATTACTGATGGCTTACAGACCGTGCAAGTCAGCCTCCCTCCAGCACCTCCTTTTCCTATGCTGAAACTACCTTGCTAATATACTTCTCAATGGGATACTGCAGACAACTTATGTTAGTGAAAAAATTTGGAATCTGCAAAAGAACATTTCTAGGAAATGGAATTATATCACCGGGTTTTATGATGAAAACCTCGGCAGATAGAGCCCATTGCAGGACACAACCCTCAAAACATTTCCATCAAGACTTCTTTTCTCCAAAGATCTTTGCTTATGCTGTAGAAGCAATAAAACACTTTTAAAATACTGCATGGTCAATAAATAAAGCAACTGTTAAAGTACAGATCAATAGATCAGCTGGAAACACTAAAAAGAAATAAAATCACAGTGTTTTTAAGCTATTGTCTCTTCTGTTAAAAAGGTACCATATCTGGTTCTTTACTTAAAACGTTGCTAGACAAGAGGGAAGAGATATTAAAACCCTTCCAGACATTAAAGTATTAGAACACACTGTTAGGGAAGAAATGCACAATAGGAAGAGCACATCCTTGCAGTATCTTCTCACAAATTAACTGGCAGCTCTGAAAGCAGTTTCCTTCCAAAAGCCTGGACTGATGTTACATCTGATCTCATGAAAATAGCCATAAAGTCTGACTTACCAAGATGACTCTGCTGGCTTTAAGCCTCAATGAATAACATAACCCTAAAAATAGTGTTTGAGTCTATAAAAATCAAAACAAAGTGATGTAGAGAGAGTTTTGCGAGCAAAAATGAAAATATTGAGTTCTCCATTAGGAAAACATATAATAGACCGGCTTGGGAAAATCTGTTTGAACACCATGAACTTTGTGGATATCAGTATGAAAGGCAAAGCTTTTTGAAGAATATAATCTCATTTTTATTGATTGGCAGAAAACTGAAATGTTCCTTTCACAAGGTGATGAAAAAATCCTGTTGGGACCTGGCTGTGGATACTGGGATTCATGTGCTTTTGTGACTTGTTTTAAATGAGCTACTCCTGCATGGTGGTGATACTTCTCTCCTCAGAGATCCCTGTAAGCCAGACTATGCTGCCATTTCTATTTACAGATGGGGAATAAAGACAGACAGGAGTCAAGGGCCAGATTTCCAACTGCACTTGTTTATGGAAATTAAAGGATTTCTTGAAACAGGGCTCAAATGTGCCTAGACAGGGCTTGATTTCCTTCCAGCCCACTCCAGTGGGAGGCTCCCAAATACCATAAAATACAACACCTGAACATTTTGATGAAAGGTTAGAACCATCTGTTGCAGAACCTGCTGTCTGCTGTGATTCCAATGGTTCGTCCTCTCTGTGACAGTCTGGAATTCACACTGGCCTTGAGGCTGAGAGTGATGCAGCTTCTAAAATGCAACAGTGAGGATGCCATCAAGATCTGTTCCACTCTGTTCATATGTCAACAACCACACCACATGGGAAGGTGTCCTGAATGCCTAACAAATGGTTTCCATGAAGTTTTGGGGAGGAACCTAGCTTTTCATGTGAACTCTGAAGATGACTTAATAGATCAGGGAGTTTCTGCCAAAGGAGCTCTGCCTCTGTTCTGTATGACGCTTGATGAAACATTTAAGACATTCTCTTGATGACTTTCTGAACTTCTTTAAAAACACACAAACACTTCAAGTGTTGCTGTCCTTGTGGTAACAGTGCTCAGAGCCCTCAAGAGAGTGTGTCCAGAGGTGCAATTACTTAAGGCAAATATGAACTGTTCTTTAGTAGTCCATTTCTCTCTTAGTTTATGTTTGAACACAGACTTGGGATAAGTCCAAGAGCTCCTTCAGTCATCCCATGGTGTTGTCTTAGATATAAACTTAGAAGCTGCAGAGCATCCACACTGGTTGTGTTCCTGCACAGCAGATCCCTGAGTGAGGCTGCAGGCTCCCAGCAAATGAGGGCGAGTTTGGGGGCACATTCTGCCGACAAAGTGAGCAGCCTTTAAACATACAGAGTTTCAAATGTGATTAAAAGTCCAGGTAGTCTCTAAGCCAGAAGAGAATAATCTCTCTGTCTCTGTGAAGTCCCTTCCTTTCCAGCGGCTGTACTGGCTGTTGAGGCCGAGCCAGAATGAAAGATGCTTTGCATGGCTTTCAGTGTTTACTCTCACAGGAAGCACAGTATCCTGTCTGGCTCTTGGTATGCTCACCACCTGACTCCGGCATGCTCCAGACAGCAAAGCCTTTTTACCCAACTGGAATGTGCTGCAGTTCAAATGCCGGGAATAAAATAAGCAAGAAGGGCTGCTCTGCTAACTGGGAGGTCAGTGCACTATTTGCTTAAGGCTCAGCATCGAATTGGGCTCTTTCTGTCACAGGCAGGCAGAGGGGCACAGCCCCGTGTGGCTGTGCCTGTAGTGACTCACAATGGGGACTTTTGGGACCTGTGATCCTCCACACTGCAGCCTCTGGCCATCCGTGAGGGTGGCTCATAAAGAACAAGGCCAGGTCCAGATTGTCAAAGGCAGTTCAGATCTGCCTCACTCTGCAAGGCAAGAGATGGTGAGCACATCTCCAAAAATGGTCCTTCCAACTGACAGTTCTGTGACTCAGTGTTGTAACATCATCAGTAATAAAGAGCAATTCCCCCACCCTTGCACTTGGTACTGATGCATTTGGCTTGGGTTCACCATTCACAGTACGTGGATAGACTGGAAAAGGTCCAGACAAGAACCATGAATTGAACTAAAAGGTTATAAAATAGGTTTCAAGCAGCAGCATCCAATACTGCAATTTATTCTTGTTACAGAGTGATCTTACTTTCTGCTGAGGCAGAAATATAGGGAACAAAACTGACCAAAATCTTTTCATTCTGGCAGACAGAATACAGATTTGGTGGCTAGGGGCTGAAGTGAGAATTTAGAGTATCAATAAAGTGAACATTTCTAATAACTGGAACAATTTACTAAGGTAGTAATCAACTCTTCACTACTGGAAACCTCTGAGGCAGACTGGACTCCTTTCTCAAACACATATTCAGTTCAAAAGACATTAATTTCAAATTGATTTTGATTACTACAGTCTGCATTATATGGAAGATCAGAACTGATGAACTTATGGATTCCTCCTGTATGTTTCTAGAATACTATGAATCATTCTAGAAATGCGGGAAACCTCCAATTCCCCTTTGCACAGATATTAACTTTGAGATATTTGTTACTAGTTCTGCCCAAGTGACCTGAAACTTACTGCCTGATCATAAGTAGTGTCTCCCAAAGAGGTGGCTTATTGCTGAACCCGTGCAATTTTTCCTTCTTCATTCCACTTGCATTTTCTGAGTTGAATAAACTTAGCAAAAGTTCACAGGGAACACGTGATCTGTAATTTCATACAATAGCTAGCTGTAAACCCTCTGTCTGTGTTGATTCAGAAACCAAGAAACCCCCAAGATACATTTCTTAAAAACCAATTAAATACTCCTCTGAACAGCACACAAATGTACAATCTCAGGTTGCACATAACAGCAAACCAGTCCAGCATTTTCTTCCTAATAAGCATAGCAATGTAAACACAACTACAGGCATTGTTTTCTAATTAGAAGAATGTACCATGAGATGTTTGCAGACCCTATGGAAATGTACAGACATTTGGTTGCCTAGCAAATGAAGGAAAGGGAAAACCCTCTCAGCTGGGACATTTGTAATTAGGTTGGCAAAGGGAGAAATAAAAGGTCTAGAAGCAAACAAAGGCAATAGTCCCACACTGACCCAGGAAAGGCCAAGACAGTGCCAAAGAGAGGTACATAACAGTGAATTTACCAATGTTTTTATTTGAATATTAGCTTACCACAACTCTCTGTGTGAGCAGCCGAATTCAGGCTGCCTGTTGGAAGGACTCAGTGGGAATGCTGACACATGGAAGCTGCTGTGTGGCCTTGTCTCTGTGGGATATGTTCTTGATGTTTGATACTTGGCAGGGTCTAGGAAATTCTCTCCTTCAGGGCAGGATGTTGCTGGGCAGACATTGCATTTATGGGAGACCAGATCCAGTGTGCTCCAGTGCAAGGCAGCAGCTCCTGTTTGTGCAAAAAATCAGCAAGAGAGGCCTATTTGACATGTGGAGAAAAGACCAAAGAGAAAGGCACGTACCATAGCACCTACAAAATGGGCTTCCTGATGGGTGGGTAGCAAAATGCTCTGGCCAGCTGGATTTCCAAGGCTGCACCATTCATGACTGTGGCCTGGGTCTCCAAAAGGAGAACCTCCCGGGGTCTCAGCACAGCTCTCTCTGAGAACTGGTTCATAACAATCCTCCAACCCTGCCTCTGCTGCAAGCCATGGAAAGCAAGTTCCTCCACTGCTGGCTTTTGTGTTTCAATAAACAAAAGAATGGAAAATGACAATTTATTTTTTACTGCCTTCAGGGCTGGCTCCAAAATAGAAACTTTGCAGTTTTTATTCTGTTGGTGTCACAAGGAAACTGTCCCCTTATGCACACAGCAAGCAGTTCTGCTTCCAAATTCTCACACCTTCTTGCTGATGTTGGCCACATCCTCTGGGAAAGGGAAAATAACAAAGCCTGGTGCAAAGAACAATATGTTTCCTTGAGGTTAAATGGTCAAATAGATGTGGGAAAAGGTATCACACACTTGCTTGTGAAAGAAATTAATTTCTCAGGAATCCTCCTCCATTGTGGTATTGGTTACCACAGAAAAAACTTTTTCCATCTCAAATCCTACCCATAGTTACATCAGACAAAGCTACCGCCAGATTACGCTTTCTTCATACAACATTCCTTCTCCCTGGAAAAGCAGGAGGAAACCTGTCAGTACAGCAAGAGTCAATCACACAGCACCACTGCAAGCATTTCCTGGCCTACTGGTTTCTCCTTCCATGCTCCTACAACTCAAGGGTTTTACCTCACAGTGCCTGGGCTGGGAAGGGGAGGGTAAAGTTGCTTGGATATAAAGATGGCTCTGATTTACAGGATCTTTTAGTACTGTATGACATGGCTTAACCGCGTACATCAGTCCTGGATACAACTTGAAGAGAATTTGGTTTTAATCTAACCCCTTGAATTTTGTGTATGGGAAAAAGCCAAGCAATTTCAGGTTGTTTATTTAGGATGGAGTGGTGGGAAGGTAGATGAAATTAACTCTGTAATAATCAGCCAGTTGTGCTCTAGGCCAAACAACTTCTACACTTAGCAAATGGCGTTTGCAGTATTTTTAATCCCTTTTAATCCCACTTTTATCCCAAAGACACTTCAGATCAGCAGTTTTCAACCCTTATGAAGTTTATTTGCACTGAAAATACAAGGCTTTAAACTGTGAATTTTAACATACTGATAATATCTTTCTTACCCTTCTTGGACCCTCAGCAACAGCCCAGCACCCTCTATGCTTCTGCAGAGCATGGGGATACAGCCACTGCTCAGAAAAACAGCTGTATTTGTGTCACTCAGCACCAGGATTTCTGCACAACTAGAAGTTTTGCCTGGCTTTAAGACGCAGGAATACAAGGTGTGGCAGAGCAGGGGGAAGGGATGTTTGCAATGGCTCGAATCTACAAAGATGGTTTCCAGCTGCATTTCACATATGATTTGGGGTTTGGAAGAAGTTTTAACAGAATTTCTCCATGAATTATGCAAGAGGCTCCTGGAACGCTGCAAGTACACAGAGGCACAAGGAGACTTGTTGAAGCAGCCCTCAGACAACCCACTGCCATCTGACACATGAACAAAATCAAAGCCCTCTCCAAAATGCAAAAAGTCTTTTGCTGGGCAGGGAAAGTCAGGAGAGGACCCCAGCGCTGTGGGTGCCGAGGTGGGGACACACGGTGGGCGACCTGCAGCAGCACAGCACTAGATGGTGCTGTATTTTAGAAATAACTCTGCCTCGTGGGTCCCTTTATGTTGGATGCAGGCTCAAAGATGTGGCAAACACACACAGGCTCCTTTTGAGAAACGTTGCTGCTCTTTTCAAGGAAAGCATGGATTTTCCTTTCTGTCTGTTTATAGCACAGGAGTTAATGTAGACCATGAATCTGCAAGTGGTGAGTTGCCAGTTAAACTCTCCAAGTGCTGCTGTTTCATTTGGGTGTGTGATGGGAACTTCAGGGCGCTCTAAAAGTGTCAGGAACAGCACTGTGTCCATGTTTACCCTTCTCTGATTCACCCTCTTCCTACTGGTTGAGGTTGGTGGCAGACTCCAAAAGCCCAGCAGCAGAACTGTACTCCCTCAACAGAAGCTCAGAGCCTCAGAGAGTTCAGGTCTGCCAGCAAGGCTCTGGCCTGCACAGGAACACTGTCATTCTGGGAAAGTGGGTGGCACTGAGCATGCGGCTGGTGCCAGGAAAGTCTTCAGTGTTTTTAGAGCAGCATTCATCCTTGGATTATCACACTGCCACAGGCTGCATGATGTGAGGAGCTAGGACCCCATACCTCCCCGCTGATACCACTTACTGGGGTAGGGCTGTTCAGAAGTGACAGGGAGGAAGCCACAGGCATCCAGGTGAAGTGAAGAAAAACAACTTTGAAATTAGTGGCCAAAAAAGTCACCCGTGAAAGGAGATGGGCTGCCTCCAATGTTTACCCCTCCTGCTGTTTCTCACTGCACTTGTGCTGGGTCTTTTTGGTGCATTTCTGAAGATGCTGGGCACACATTCAAAGCTGGCCCAGTACCCTCACTCCCAGCGACTCCAACAGGCAGAGCAGGTGCTCAGCAGTTGGCTGGATCCAGCCTGGGCTGCAATGGGCAAAGCCTTCTATCAGCTCTCCCTGGGGTAGGAAGGGCTCAGAGACACCTGCTTATTCCAGTCGGCCATCCAAGGAAGCAGACACCCTCTCTTCCCTCCTGCTTTGCTTCCAGGCGCAAGTGAGTTTGGTTTCCTGGCCACAAACTGGGCAGTCTGAGCCAGGAAAGGGTAATTAATGTCAGAAAAGATCAGGGACGCAGCACAGCAGAGCTCACTTGGCAGGAGCACAAAGCAGGGAGGGGGAGATGTCTTTCAGAGAGCTTGCAAGAGGCCAAACCAGCCAAATGAGCTCTGCAGTGGCTGGGCCAGGTTGTTTACATGGCAGTCAGTCCCTTCAAGGGGTCACTTCACTTTCTCTATAGGGCATCAGCAGTCCAGGCATAGCTTTCTGGAAGGGAAGGATGGGGCAAACATGGGTTTGCCCCTTCTTATAGGGTGTGAATTAAAGGATGAGGCAGCTCTAGAGGAAATATGAGCTTGTGGGGAAGTCTGTGTAGGATGAAGGTTGGCATAACCAGCCTGTCTGCAGGGATGCTCAATAGCTGAGTGAGAACAGGCCCATTCCTGGCTGTGTGCCGAGCAGCCTGTCCCATCACACAGCATGGTAAGGTTTAGCTTGGCAGCAGAGGTGGTGTCTGGCTGCCAGAGCCTTGGAGGGAAGTCAGGAGCCAAGGAAGCACCGTTCCAATGGGCTAATGAACCCATGCTCAGGAGTTTTGGCTTTGCTAAGAGTCAGCGGTTAAGCAGAGAAGGAAGATTTGTGATCACGCTGCTTCACAGTCTGCACAAATCCACCATTTTCAGGGGGCCTGAAAGGATGGGGTCTCCCACCTCAGGTAAAAGCCTGCTGTGGGATGTACCGTGCTCAAATGCCAAAGCAAGTGTGGTAGCTAAATTAAATTAAGTCAGGATATGCCTAGGAGCCCTCCAAAACGCATCCTAGTGCTGTGGGAATTAGCACTCTATAGCACACTCCAGTGCTCTCAGCAAGAGTTGCCTCCTCTTATTCCCAGGTCCCAGGTCCCTGTGGCATCTCTAATATGACAAAGGATGCCAATCCTGAGGACTATGTACAGCCTGTGCAAGCAGAAAGAAAGAGGACACTGTCTGCAGCAGACAGCAGGGCAATAGAGTATGTCATGTCATACCTGAGGATGCTATTTTGAGAGCTCAAGACAGGATGAAGGAAGTAGAGTTATTAAACTCACTGGGAAAAGGCACTGGAAGTGGCTGGCACCTCTCCCAGACTGGAGAGAGGCTCTGCAGACAGCCCAGGAAAACCAAAACATGCCTTCCCTTTCATAAAGAAGAGCAGCCAAACTGGGACTCAGCCTTGGCTCAGACTCCACCTGCAAATTGCCTGCCCCAGTCTGCTCTCACTGCCGAGGGTCGTGTGGGCAGGAGGAACTGTCAGTCAGAACCTATGGCAACAGCACCAAATCCTTAAACCTCTCCCTGTTCACAACTAATTTTGAGAGGAAATAGAAACCAGAGCCATAAGCTCTCCAGTCTTTGTTCTCCTCTTACTCATCTGTCAAACGGGCAAACTGAGGCACACTGTGCCACAGCCTTGCTCACTCATCGTCCCAGGCTCACACCATTCTGCCTACTTCACCCAGATCTCAGAATTGTGCTCGTTCAAGTTTTGTCTCCTTAGAGTTTGACCAAAAAACCGGGCCCTGCAAAACCAGCACATTGTATCAGACATTATGTTTTCACACGGAACTTACTGCATTTCAGCACATTCTCTCTAGCAAATGCATGATTGTTTTCTATCTCTAAGTGTGATTAATTCTGTGGCAAGGAGAGCAGATTCATAGAAATTCTCAAAAGAAAATCCATCATGGGGAGACACTAGGGACCTCTCCCACTGCAGATTATGATGGGGAAAAAAGTTTCAGTTTGCTAATGCGAGCTGCAGTGCTGGAAGAAACTACTCCTGATGCTGAACTGTAACAGCCCACAAGTGGGAGAGACACTGATGATGGCTGGGACTGCCACACAAGGGGACCTGATGTCTTCCTGGATTATCCCCTTAAAAATCCCAGCTCATACTGGATGTGGCTGCCAGCACAGTGACTCTTATCTCACAGCAGGAGAGCCTGATGGCCAGGGGATACTTTTAAGCACAAAAGAGATGTAAAAATCCTGCTTTCAATTAATTGCATCACCAGGAAACTGGAGGGCAATTTGGATTAAACTATTGAGGCTCTTTCAATCACTTCCCAGGATTGGGAAGATTGAAAGAGATCCAGCAAGAGTGAAGGATTCAGCCAGAAACGGCAAATAGGAGAGTGAAATAAATGTGGGGAGAGTTATACTTCTGCCCTTCATAAAATTCTGGTTTCATACTGATTCAGACTCCACCACTGCCAGCAGTGGGGAGATGGGGGGAGCTGGAGGCAGCTGACAGGAAACCTGTTGTGCAGAGATGAGGGAGTCACTGCAGACTGATCTGTTGCTTGTTGGGACAGAGGCTGTATGGCCCAGGCTGACCTGCCTGGGGATCCCTCAGCAAAAACAGAGAGCAGTGCCCTGCTACCCTCACATACCCAGTTTGTGTGTGGCCCAGTTTCTGACTCCTCATAAAGTAGCCTCTGTTCTAGAGGATCCAACTTCTCACTCTCTCCATGGGCAAAGCCAGGATTTTTTTGGGTTCATGCCTGATGCTGTCTATGGGATCTGCCTTGCTGCTCCTTCTTGAATTAGAAAGTATGCACTACTGGCAGCTAGAAGCACAGTCTCCTCTCCACACATTAATGCCAAAGACTCATTTATTCTCCTCAAGTTCAAATAAAGCTCTACTGTTTTGTAGTGTTAGAAAAGGCTGTTTTTTGTTATATAGCTACTGATTAGATGGGATTGTTTGAGCTGCCCTCACAGCTCCAGGCTATCAGGGCACCACTCAGCTCCTCTGCATCACAGGGATTGGCCACCTCTGGGAAGCATCTCTCACTCCCACCTATGCCCAGGGAATCAGACCAAGTGATTCTCTGTTCCCTCTGTTGTACATCAGCCTAGAAACTGCAAGTGAGGCAAGTGCTTTTTCTGTCCCCAGCTCAAGTTCCCCCAGGCACAGTGTATGTACCTGGCTCTGGATATGATACAAAAGCTTTTTCTGGCAGAAAGGTGGAGTTTGGTGACTCAGGGGATGGCTCTAGAAGTGCCTTCAGGCCTTAAAGCAGCCATCCTCTGCAGAGAATATAAAGGCAGATGAACAGAGATAAAAAGAAACCCAACATTTTTGGAAGCAAAGCTAGTTTTTTAGTGGTATATAATTTAACAAGTGGCCCAGTCCAGACTATACCCAGAGTTATAGCTAGGAGCAAGCAGAACAAATCTATCTGAGTTCAATTTACTAAAACAACATCCCACCCCCAAAGTAGCTGGAAATCCTCTGTATCTGCATTTTAGTTGTGTCATTTCTTTGCCTTTAAAAGTCAATGAATGCCAGATGTCCCTGATTTTGGTTTCCAGCAAACAGGTATCTTGCCCAAACCATCCCTTTTAAATTAAGCACAATTTGCTGCTAAGTTGATTTCATAAAAGTGAGAAGGGGCAGGGGGGAAGGGACAGGAAGAACACAAGAACTGCCAGCATTATCATGTGCAAAATGAGTCTGAAGGAAATTGGGGACATGCAGCTGTCAAGGCAAACAGCAACAGATTGAGGCTGTGGCACGAAGCAGCATGGAGCTCTAATGAGCAGGAAGAGCAAAGCCAGAGACACAATTTTATCCTGTGTTGATATTCTACAAGAAAAATGATCACAGAGAACATTTATTGCCCCCCTAACAAGATCAAGCTTAATAACAAAGCTACACATGTTATTTACTACAATGTTTGCCTATTGCATAAGCAGCAGTGCCTGTTGCCTAGATCCTTGCTGCCTGCTGAGGTTCTTTCTCTCAGGCTGGCTGTGTCCTAGAGAGGTGGGTCTGGAAAACCCTGGATCAGTGTGTGAGAAAGACTCAGATGCTGGGGGATGGTGTCCACACATGGATTGCACTGGGCACAAACTTGTCCAACATGGACAGACACATTAAACAAACCCCAGTCCTCCCCTCTGCCCACAGCTCCTGCACAGCTGTCATACCCTGTGAGACACAGCTCTAGAATGGGCACAAGGCAGCTCATCCCAAAAACTGGAGTGACCATCTAGAACGTCCTCTTGAAGTCCCCAAAGGATTAATGTCCCTAAGGGCCTTTTGCATAAAAGCTGAACCCTGCCCAGGTAAATTGTAAACCTGGATTGGATATGTGCTTATAATACACAGAAATTGAGGATACTGGGAAGAATGCAGGAAACTCTGAGATGCACAAAGAATGGCAGAGATGACAGCCTAACAAGATTCCAGAACTGCAGGGGAGCAGCACTGTGAACTCATCAGCTCAGGCAGAAGAGACACATGAATGAGCAGTCACTGCTCCTGTACTTGGAGGTTTCCTGCCTCCAGCACTTGAAGCAGCAGCATGTGCTCATTATATGAGTTTCCCAGAGTGCTCCAGCCCGGCACAAGGACACTTGGGGAAAGCAGGACCTATTTAGCAGTCTAACCACCTAAATGGTTTAGCAGTTCTTGCTCTAGAGAGCACTCTCAGATGGGTTGGTTGTTACCTGCTTGCTCACACCACCTGTGACATGTGGCCTGAACCACTTCAGCTCAGGCCCTGGCAGAACAAGTGTGCTGTGAGCCATTTCTCTCCCACCCTTCTTCCACAGTTATGAGTTTCTTTTGATTTTGGCTACCCCTCTGCTCCAAAAAACAGGAACAGAAGGGAAAAACGAATGTATGTCCTAATATGTAATTTTAATAAGACATATAGGATCTGCTTTTATAATATCAACTAGAATATGCCTGGGGGTCCAGATGGGGTAACTGGCCCTGACACAGTAAAAGCAGGAGTTCCAAAAAATTCCCCAAACACAGCAAAATAGAGAAGGAAGATACATCTTTATCTGTCATGCACTGTTTTACAGTTACACCCTGTGGGTGCACAAGATTAATTGTCTGGGTATGTTTGCCACATGTGAAAGCATCCCAGGAGCAGTCAAAGGAATATGAAACTATTGTATTTTTATACTGATATAATTTCCTCCCTTTCCTTTTTACCTCTGAAAGACATGAAAAACCTGCAAGGAAACAAGCTGCAGGGTACATGGACAAAGGGATAGAGGACACACGTGGGCCAACTAACAGAAAAGGCCTCAGCAAACTGAAAAGTAGGAGATCCAGCAGGTACTGGCAAAAAGCAGGGACAGGAGGGTGCCAGGGGACATGGTGAGGAAAGCAATAGCTGATATTACATCTGCTCCCGAGGCAATACCAGCACATGTTCTCCTACAGGGATGAGAAAGGAAATGACAAAGCTAAAAAGAGAAGGACAATGATAGAGCATGGTTTGAAAGCATGAGGAATTGTGCCCTTAGCCAAGCCAGCTGCAGAGGGGCTCTGGATAAGAGGTTCAGGGGTTTCTAGGAAATGCTGAGTCCTTTCAGCACTGCTGAGATGCACAGAAAAATGAGATAAAAGACAAGCAAATGTTTTACTCTACTCCATTGGCCTGGTAGCAATCTGTACAGCCCTCCCTGCTTCTCCACTGTGGCAAAAGCTCTCTGCTCCCTCTCACCTGGCTGATGGCACTGGCTGAGCTGGCAGATTTGTATCCTGGGCAGGATTTGGATCTGGATACTGTCAGATTAGTGTACCAGGCTGCTGCAGTCCAGCTCCACAGGCAAGTCCACACTGTGAAAATAAAGCCACAACTCCCTGATATATTGATAAGAGAAAGGAGATAGAAAAAAAATGGGATTTCTTCAGCTTGGAAACATAGTGTCTTAGCAATTTATTTCATTGTGCTGTTTCAGGTCATGCTGCTGCCATGAGGTATCAGGCAACGAGACTTCCAACACTGCTGATGCAATGCAGAAGGAAGAAAGAAGAAATGAACTTCTGAGATGCCATTTACCTACCAAAGACTTGGTGCATCAAACAGGCTGTCAGTAACCACTTCACAGGGGGAAGTGTTTGCATGGCCTTTGTAATGGTTGAACTTCTGAGCTTCTACTGAACCACACTGTTAATGTGTTTCCTATGTTGGAGCTGCCAGGAAAAGGTGGATGGGTGATGCCACACAGACACAGCTGGTGCTTGCCTGCCCTTGTTATCAGTTGGCTCAGGTTTCAGTGTTAACTCTGTCCCTGAAGAAAGCCATATGCAATGCAGCAGGGGTAACATCTGGCTGGGAGGTCTTTGGAACAAATGTATTCCTCTCATCCTTCAACATTCCTGTTGTACCAGCAGGTCTAGCTGCTATTGAGTTCAACAAGATAGATTCCCAGACCTGTCAGAGCCCTGAATTCAGCTGCTTTAATTCCAGGGTTCCAGCATGACTCTGGGATTCTGAGCCTGCTCAGGCAATGTGATCCCCCACCCACCATACCCCCCAGTATTTCAAGGTACAGCTGCTCTCTACACCAATGGGTAGTGCTGACTTACAGGTAACTGTTCTGGTAGTGATGAAGTCTGTAAAACTCATTGTAAAGCACAGATCTACTGTTTTCCTTCTCCCTAACAGTGGCTGGTAGAAATGCTTCTGCTCTCATGTGTGACAGAGTTCATCAACTCACAGTGCACTTGAAATTCCACTGAAATTTATAGCCACATATATATGTGTGTATATATGCATTTCCACAGAAATATTGCCACATCAGAATATTTACCCACATCATCCCTGCCCAGGCAGAAGATCCACAGGAAAAATATTGACAACATGTGTTGCTGCCTGGGAGAAATGAGGTAGAACCGCCCCCATTTTCAGGTTCTAAATGCAAAATCTCCCCATTTGCAGAGACTAAATAGGCACAATTGATCTTTCATGAAGGAGTCCTCCCCCTCACCTTCCTCCTAGGTCACCACTACAAGGCAAGAGCAAATGAAAGATGCTGGTTTCCTCCACAGTGAGTGAAAAACCAGGGAACAGGCATGACAGAAAGAATTTGTTAACTACTACATTAAAGAGCCTGGTTCTACTCCTCACTGACCCATATGAAACTCTCTTACAGCTAGTTGGGACACATGCATGAAAATGAGGAAAGAATTTGGCATTTGGGTTTTGAAAAAAACATCTGAGAAAGCTCCAGCCTGCTAGCACTACTTTTAAAAATCCATCTTGTTTTCCCTGGGGCAGTAAATTACATTATCTTAATTTAACAGATAAAAGAATGGAAGCACTCAGACCCCTCAAGGTAACCCCCCCTTCAGGGATGGAGTTGGGAAAAGTCCTGCATCCCCCACAATTCAGAAAAGTTTTCATTACCAAACTCTTTTGCTTCAGCCTAAGCCTGATGTCCTGAACACTTTCCCTACTGTCCCTTAGCTATTTTTACTTCTTTTTACTTCTCCAGCAAGCAGAACTGTGGCTGTACCAGCCACAGCATCTCCATTTCAAATGGTTTGGCTCTCCTTTCCACATTATTTCCTGACTCTTTTTCCAGCCTGCAGCTTGCTGAGCAAAGGATTAGGATAAACTGAATCAGGCAGAAAAAGGTTTTTTTCTGGATGGCCTGCAAATACTACCTTTTCTCTCCAAGCTCAGGTACCCAGCAGCTCCCTGTTCCTGCCTTGCACTGGATACACAGAAACCTCCCTAAATTATGTGCATGTGCGCAAAGGGATTGTTTTGAAATCAAACCTTCTGAAGTGTGTCTTGAGCCCAGCTCAAGTTTGGACACACTGTTGAAATTTGGATTTAATTAATTCCACTTGAGTTTTGAAATGGTGCGATACATTTTTCAGAGGTTTTTTTCCCCCCATTTCCTGGATCAGAGCCTCAACCACATTCATGGAAACACTGAAGGAAAAAAAAAAATCCCTAGCAATAATTCACCAAGTGGGAACTGAAAACATTTGCTGAAGAAGAAGGAACCTCTTGGTCTTTGGATGCTGGGAATAATTCAATCTCTCCTCCCAATTCCCTAAGGCTCAAATGGCCCTTTTTCCGGCAGAGCTGTGGTTATTTGAGCAAGTTGCCCTGGGGACAAGTGCATGTTACTTGTAGGACTTGGGCTGGAAAGATCAAGCACATGGATTTGTAGGCAAGAAGGGCTTTGTGTTTTAATAACTACCAACAGCCCCACAGAAGAGACCAAGCTTGCAGGATGAAAAGTCCTCCTTGGCAGAATTTAACTCAGATATCCTGGAAGCACGCAGGGAACAAGAGACATCTTTGTCAGCATCATCTCCTTCAACACTGCATCATCTTGCATGCAACAACTGTACCAATCCTGGATTCATAGAACCTCCACTTTGCTTTTCTCTCCCACACTGCTGGTTTTTTGGAGATGTGTCACAGTGTATCATGTGCCCAATGAACAATGTCAGTATTGCTCAATAAGCAGTTGCTGTCTGCCCTGCACATGCCATCTCCAGCTGTGCAGACAATACCATGAATCGTGGAGTACTGGGGTGCTGCTCCTCAGAGACATTGCAGATTTCCAGAACAGGGAGCTGCCTCAGCCTTTGGCAAGAGGTGCCAAGATGAAATGCAAACAAGGATGCTGCCATGTGCCCTCAAACTCCTGCAGGTGCAGAGACTCTGTGAGACCCACCTTGACTGTGATGAAAACCTCTTGGTGAGGCAATGGTGGGTTGTAGTGTTCTAGTGCTACCCTACAACTTCTTTCTTCTCCTTAAAAGATAGTGTCAAGTTTCTGGAAATTACTTTCTTCCTCTGCCTCCCAGAACAGAATCCCATCTGTATCACAGGGGCCTAGAAGGAAGCTGAAGAAAGCAGGAAATCTCAACAGGGAAACTGTAAAAAATACCATTCTGCATTTCTCTGCAACTGAGTTGAATCCTCTCAAAGCTTCCAATGCCCTCTGGCCGTGGTGGATGGAAAGGAATCCCTCTTCACTCAGCCCCAGCTGTAATAGCCCATCTCTCTCAGGACAAGGGAGGTTCTCCTCATTCCCAGACAGGGGCCAGCTACATCCTTCAGGGCTATGAGAATAAGTGGTTCCATTTCCTGATGTCCAGCTACACCAGTAGCACACAGCAACCATTGCCAAATTCTCCCTGACAAGCACTGGACACAGTCAGAACCTGAACTTCCTAGACTATTCCAATATTGTTTTCCAAAAATCAAATCCCAATTCTATTTACAAATGGAGCAGGAGATCTTGTATGTACAAATCTGTCATAAATTAGGTCTTGATTACCAAGGAGCATTTTCGCAAATGGTCTGCTGGGTGAAAATGGGTGACCAAAACTAATCTGCAACAGGAGTCAGATTCTGAATACTGGCCTGACTAGAAGGAGAGCAGATTTTGAAGTAATTGCTCCCTTCTTGAAAAACACTCAGAGCACCAGAAAGTGTTAATGCGTGGTCAACACCCAGCTACCATTATTTAAGCTGCTAGCAGGTAAAAGAACTGCCAACCTGCATGGAAAAAACCATCCATCTATTTCAAATCTGTCATATTTTCTCAAATCCATTCCACATAAATCTGAATACACATGAGACAAAGTGTATACCATTGGCCTCAATTCCACTTCAAAAATATACAGCACGACCAAAGACAAACCACAATCCCACAACTAAGCACACATTTCAGGACACATGCACTACACAACTATACTTTCCTTTACTGCTACAAAGAAACCACTTCACCAGTTTCATACACCTGTGTTTAGTGATTGCTGACTGGGTCTCACTCCAAGATTCTCATCACCTTTAATGACTGCTGACCCATAAGAAAACCAGCAAAAACCAGACTGGATTGGATCCAAATTTCCAGGACTGCAGACCAATAGTGTCTGGTCTACATGCAATGGTGTCTGTAGATTTTAGCCCTCTGAGTGACACTTTGTGATGCAGACAGGAGAGAGCAGTGGAGTCTAACACCTCTCTTGAATGACACTGTCTCCCTCCAACCACTTCTAACCCAGGCACTGAGTAGTGAAGGAAGTTGTCTTCCTAAGCAATAGAACCCAAGAGTTTAGGATGAAGAGTTTCTACCTTAATCTTCTGTGAATTACTAGAGATGCGCAGAAACTTTAACAAAACATTTTACCATCAGTAAAATGACTGTCCCTTCACAAATAAAATATATAGGTGAAAACTAGCACCTTGAAATGTAAGCAGAAGGCTGATTACCTCATTTTGATCAACTGGAAACAAACAATCCATTTTAACTCAACAGTTTAAAAACAAAGTGAAAAAAAATTAAAATGCACATGAGCTGAGGCTTTTACTTGAACCAAGATCCTCTTAAATGTCTTGGCATGAACAGTGACTTTCCCAAATCTCTTTACGCTGTTTATTTCTCAATGCTGGATGTCTGATTTGCTTGGAGTGTGTGTGTGTAGTATTTGCCTGACTTGTTTGTCCCAATGTCACAATCACAGCTCAGACTTCAAGAACTCCTGGCACAGGGAAAAAACACAGAAAGCAGACAAAGGGCAGGAAAGAGCATATATTACATTTGGAACTGCTTTTCCAGTGATACAGACTACGGTTCTCCTCCATGGCAACTTGGGGAGTCTGAGTCTTGCTATGGTGGTGTCACCTGGCACAGAGTGGCAGAAAGGATTCAGCGTGGAACATACAAGGCTCAGCTTGGCTCCTTAGAGAAGCCAATAATTCAGCATGCACCCAGTTGGGTTTCTTCAGAAACTGCTCCTGTATTTCTGGGGAGAAGCTTTGCTATTCAGAGTAAAAGCTCGTGTGCTGGGTGTAAGCCCTGTGGGACAAGACACTGACTTCTCACAAAGGGTTTGCCCAGTGCAGTCCCCAGCAGGGCACAGCCTGTGAGGGTCACCACTGCAGAACCACATGACATCACAAGGCTTGTTTCTCCATCCTGCTCCTTCCAGCACCCTAATGGAACAATCTATGCTAATTAGTGTTAATCAATTGCAGACTTTGTTTACAAGGATCTAATCTTCAGCTTCATAGCAAAAACACTGCACCTAAGCTCAGCTAGAGATGCTGGTCATCTGCCATCCACAAGGCAAGAGCTGGCTGGGTAGGGAACACCAAGCCTCTGTCTCCTTCCACATTTAAGAGAAAAGCAGTGTTCCTGCTGTTGGGCTGCTGCCAGAGCTATTTCCATCAAGTGAGCCTACCGTGGACAGCAGACCTGTGCAGTCAAGAATTTAACAAGCCAAAATCTCTCCCATGATATTTGGGCTACTAAAGACAGCCAGCCCAGCCCAGCAGGTTTCCTCCAGCAGCTTGCTAAGCTGTCAGCCACGGATGCCCCTTGCTGTCTCCACACACAGGCTGGCAGCACAAAGGGCCAGGCACGCTCTTGGACTTAACAAACCACAGAAAGCCCAAACCAGCATGACAGCAGACACAAACAAGAATGTAATTAGTGCTGGATTATAAATCTCTGGCTAGGTACCTGGAAACACTTGCATTGTGAGAGAAAGCAACAGCCTTGCTGATGGCATTTGGGCTTAATTTAGGTCACGATTACAGACAGGGTGCTCTGAGCTGGCAGGGGTCAGATGGCAAATCAAAAACAGGCTCCTATTTGTCTTGCCTCCTGCTGCTAGCCTCACCTTTCCAGCCCCACAGCCCAGACAGAGGCAAGCACTGTTCTCCCCTGGCCAGCTGGTGAGCAGCAAGTGTGGTGCAATTCACACTTACTCTGCTCACACTGTGTCTGTCCATGGAACAGGAAAAAAGACAACATAGTTGGATTCTTTTGCTCTAAAGAGCATTTTTAAATCAAAAAAGCAGAGATCTCCAAACCAGCAAGGGGAATGTGCAGGTCAGCTTCTGCGTGGGGAATCTGAGTTGAAGGCACAGGCCCTGCATAGCCACATGATCAGAGAGCCCAGAGACAGACTTTTGAAAAGATCTCAGTGCAGCTCTGCAGCTCCAGCTCACAGCCCAGAATGTTTCTTGTCAGACAGGGTAACACCCAGAGCATGACAGATCCAAGACCTCTACTGGCACTCAGGCACATGCCAGTGAGTAGGAACTAGCAGTGAATTTAGAAACTCCCTGCCATCCCCAGAACCACACGGTGCCAGTTGGATCTACAGCCAACACGGGGCAGGCATTTGCATCTGAGCAGTCTCCCAGCCTTGACAGACAGAGGAAGGAGCCACGATGCACCCAAAACTGGAGAGTAGGTGTGAGATTTCCAGGCCTCAGCATCCCACCGCTGGATCCTGCTGTCCCTCCTAGAGCATTTCAGGACAGTTTTTCATCCTTGCTCGTGTAGGATTGAGAAGCCATGGTCTGACCAATCCAGGAGGCAATCCTGTGAACAGAGTGTGGGACTTTAACAGGAACATTAATAAATGAACTGCCTTTTCAAAGGTCCAGACGATGTTTGAAGTGTTAATGGCTGAAGGCTACTGTATGCTTTAAAAGCTTGCTGGTGTGGACACTGGCTGGCTTTGTTTGACGTCGTTTGCATTTCAGGCCCACCAGCTCTCATTCATCTCCAGAGAGGCAAATTTAGCTGTCACTTGAACTGAACCCTGACTGACACTTCATGCTGATTTTCTCAGGAGCTTGGTGGCTGGTCAGTCAGTCCTGGCAGGAAAGCACTACAAAACTAGTTGCAAAGGTTTGGATCTGATCTAAAATCCTCTGAGTCTCTGCAAAACATTCCTCTGGTATCAGTAGGTTTTGGATGGGGGCCATCACAAACAAGACATGTGCTAAAGTACATCACAGTTATTTCTATCCAGGAGAGCAAAACAAGTTTCTGAGGGAAAACCAGCAGCTGGAGAGGGAAGTGGGAGTCTGGTCCCCCAGCAATAGCTTGTGCCTCAATGAGTGCCATGTTAGCCAACGAAGGACAATGGTCCCAGCTTTTCTATCCTGGCCTCTTGAGCACATTTGGGCTCTGCCAATACACCTGGAGATTTTTAGGTACACAGAGCACTTGGGCTCCAGCTTCTCCTACCAGTTTGCACATATCCACCACCCTGTAGCATTTAACTCTTTAACCCCACACTATTCTGAATAGGGCTGTGAAGTACAACAAGCAGCACACATCAGAAATCGGGCAGTCCAGGTTTTCCTAGCAAAGCAAGGCAAAGAAAAGTTACTTGACTCAGTTCTTCGAAGCTCAAGATAACTTCCAAAGAATAGGCAGCTCAAAATACAAAAAAAACTTCCACCAGAGTCCACACTTGAGAGACAGAAGACTATTACAACATCTAGAGCTGTCTTGGGGCAGAGTAGGTCAAGCACAGCCATCTCAAAGTGCTTCCCCTGCCAGAGTGCAGTGTCAGATGTTTAAGGAAGGCCTTGCCAGAGGGATCTGTGCATCCTTTCAGCATTTAACAGTTGGGGATCAAAGCTTTTTGTGCACAGAGTCTACAGGACAGGATTTGTTTCTTAGTGCTATTCTCCATGGCTCCATTCCCCATGGCTCTATACTTAGCCAGCTTGAAAAAGATGCTTCCTAAACCTGGTTACATCAGCACTCATGTGCCACTGTCAATTATTTCTCCATCAAATGGTTCCTAATTATGGGCAGTCACTTATTTAAGTGCTCAAGCCTTCCTGCCTGGCAAGATAGGAGGCCTACATTGCCCCAGTGCTCTCAGAGCTTTCTATGCCCAAGCAATGAGAGGCTGCTGGGGGGGTCACACACAAGAGATTACAAGGGGAAAGCACAAACTGCCAGGCAGGAGCCAAGCACATAAACACAGAATCCACCAAACATGGTCACTGGTGAGACCCACAGCATATGAGAGCATATCTGTCAGGGTTCCCTGGCTTTCAAAGAAACTGAGTTCAATCTGGATGGGTCCATGACAATGCTGAGGCTGCAATCCAATGTGCTATGCTGGACTAAATTAAAAATATCCCTCTTTTCTCACAAAAGATGGGGCAGAACAACTCCACAGATAGTACTTCATTTGGATTTACTTTACCCCCTAAATCAGACTGGGTGAGGGAGCGACCATATGGGTCATACTGGTCTGACCAGCAGGTGGGAGATGGCTGGAAGTCTCCTCACTTCATTTAGCATGGATGATGACAACCTGACTACAGCCTTGGATCTTCTTATAGAGAGAACTCTAGGCAGCTTGTGAAAAATAGACTCATGACATTAAATACCAGATGGTTTTTGGAAAGATGACACAGTTGGGAGAACAACCCACTGATTAGTTTTGAACAGCATATGACCATGCACTCTTCCTGTCTGCAGCCACTCAGACCCTGTGGCAGCAGGCAAATACAGCTTAAAGTATCACTTTTAGCTATTAAAAAGCTGACAAGCCTCGGTTTTTATCTGCCAGCAATTTTTCAATAACAAATTCAGGATAATCCTGTATTTTATTCACCCAATAATTATCAGTCTGCGGATCACTTACAAGCAATTGCTGCGGGTTTAGGTATTCAAAACCCAGGTGCTTTGCTGTGGGCATGTAAAGGACATCACTCAGGTTTCTGAGAGAATCTTTGTGCTGTGAGGACTTGCAAACCCCCTCTAAAATATACAGAAAAGGTACTATTTTAGCCAATCTAGAAATGCAATAAAGTACACAAGTAATCCAGTTACAGGAAGGAACAGGGCAGATGCCAAGCCTGTCAGGGGAACAGGAGGAAAGCAGAGATAAATGCAACTTATTTGCTTTAAAAATAAATCAATACAGACAATCCTTGTTTTACTGTTTTTCCCCCATCCTGCTAAAATATGCAATTAGTTCATTTACAAATCAAGAATTGATGGCTTATGGGCAAATTGCTCCTTGTTTGCTTCCCTTCACTCCTAAAGGTTGAAGTTAATGGAAAAGTTACTAAGAAGTTTCTACTTCAGTGTGTCTTCCAAAGTTACATGAATTTCAGTAAAATCGAAATGTTTTCTGAGAAGTTTCAAATCCCCTCCAGCCCCTGTCAGCTCCCCACACCTCCCAAATAAATCTGTGAAAAATGATATTCGTGGTAAAATTTCCATTTGGATAAAGAACATTTCATTAAGGAACAGAATGAGACACTGAATACAAAGTTCATACCAATTTTAGTCGAAACACTGGCTACATATGTTTTCCCAAAGTGCTTTTCTTCATCTAACTTATTATTTTTCTGCATTTTATTTTCAATGGAAAAAGATATTCTGATAAAAATGACTTTGAGGGTCCCAGGTTGAACCATACAGAGGTTTTGTATCTCCTGGGTGCTTTGCAGACCGGGCTCTGTTTGTTTTAAATATGCACTACATTTATTCCAAATAAACTCCATAAATCAATCTGTGTAATGGAAACCAGAAAAGTTTATGCAAAACAAATACAGAAAGTCATAAATACTGTGTTTAAGATGTCATTTTTGTGGCTGGTGTGTTTCTAGGGTATGTTTTACTGCTCATGGGATAAATTTTTCAGAAACATTAAAATCTTTCCTCCCCTCCATTCTCTATAGGTTTATCCCAAAGAAATAACGAGCCGAACTCTATAAACCAGCATTTATTAAATCCAAATGGGCACTTCATCTTACAGTAGCTTTCAATATAATCTTTCTGATCTTTCAAAGTAGTTGGAAAATTATTTCAGGGGGAACTTTCACAGAACAAATTAACTTGAAAGAAGAGAACATTTTATACCCCAAAGAGAGAGGAAAGCAATTTCCTCAGTTTTCCCCATTCTGGATTCCCCTCAGCCCAACTGCAGATACACAGATTTGGAGAGGAGCTGTGGCTGCTGTTGCCTGAGCTCAGCAGTGATGCCAGGAGCTCATGGAAAGGAGGGCCACAGACTCGTGGGGCCATAAGGCTACAACCGTGACAAGTTCATCTTTGGGGAGGCTCCAGATTGCAGAGGAGAGGGGAAGGAGCAGACTCATGGAAACTAAAAATGGTTTGCTCAAGCTGCAATTAAAAATCTACCTCTTAAAACTTACCCTCTGTATTTTTAGAGGGACTTTATTTCCTGCCTGCTACAGCTCTTCAAACTGCTTGTTAAGTCAGTAGATAAAAATAGCACTGGGGCCATAACCTGCTCAGCATATCCAGGCACCTGCCAGTTTTAAGAATCCAAACATTAAGGCAGTAAAGGGACACAGTGAAAGGGTGAAGCTCCAGGGTAGATGGGGTGCCAGTTTTTGGGGTGTTCCACCAAGTGCTAAATCCATCACTTGACAAATGTGATGTCCCCATTCCCTCTCCAATAGCCCACCGTTTCCCTTTGGATTCACTCAATTCCTGCAAGCATTAAAAAGTCTTTCTGAAAACGTTTCTTAAATTAAGAGCAGAACCCTAGGAACCTCCATCCAGTCTAAAAATCCTGTATGAATCTTCTTCATCAGACCAATGTATAAATGCTAATTTTCTCTGTCTCTGTGCACGTGGGGGCTGCAGGAACCAAGTCGAGAATGGAGTTGAGAAGGATTAGGCATTTTGGTGACAGGTGAGACAGCCAAAGGAAGAAAACACAGGTTTTCTGTATGAAAGGCAGAGGATTTGGGAGGAGCCTGGCTGAAGCATTTCATCCAAGGCCTGCATCACACCACTCCCCACAGCACACTGTGCCAAAGGCTTCTATCTCCAAAGTCTGCTGTTCTACAACCATCTCCCTTGATATTTGGCAAGTTTACCTGAGGTGTGCTGATTTCACCTTTCCAAGCTGTATAAACTCCCAGGAGAAAGAAAATTAAGATTTTGAAGGGCTTTAGGAAAAGAGGATTTCTTTAGTGTGCTCTTTCA
Source organism: Climacteris rufus (assembly GCA_013398175.1). Classification (NCBI taxonomy): domain Eukaryota; kingdom Metazoa; phylum Chordata; class Aves; order Passeriformes; family Climacteridae; genus Climacteris; species Climacteris rufus. Next base: position 241,789 of record VZRZ01002444.1, read on the forward strand.
GAGATGAGATATTTGTTTCCTCCTTTTAGTGATGTTACAAATTCTACATTCTTAAAACATTCCTGTAAGTTAATGTCTTCTTTTGGGCTGAATTACTGTTAAAGCCATACAGTACTTGGAGCTTTAACACAAGATCTAAACCAATATTCACCAGATTTTCTTCCACATCTGCATGGTGTGGTAGGGAAGGGCTGAGCAACACTTTGTCCTTATTTTAGAGGTGAAGAAGCTGAGGCATGATGTGAGGACAAATATGTGATTTGGCCAACATCAGAAAACAGCCAATGGCAGGTTGTGAAAGCCTCATTTTGGTACCCAAGCAATAAATGCCTCTTGCTTTAGTAATGATAGGGGTGTCATTTTGATCTCTGCCCTTCAGTGCTGGATTGCAGACAAACCTTTCTCAGATGGCCATGGAAGCTTTAAATCCCTCTGAGCAATACAGAAACCCAGCTGGCAGATGCACACAGTGCAGAAATTGCCAGTGCTGAGGCACAAATGAAGGATCTGCCAGGAGCACAAACTTTATCACCTCTCATCGGACACCTACTTCCTCCAGCACCCAAAATGTAGAGCCAACAACAACCAAACTCCAGACAGGAGCTACCCACTGGCTCACGACTCTGAGAAACCTCAGTTCACCTTTAACCACCTTGCTCAGCACAAGCAATCTTTGTCTGAGCTAAGAGCCTTGGCCTGGCACTTCTCTGTGGGCCCACGACAAAGCTTCCCTGTACTCCCCATAACCTTTCAAGAGAGACAAAATCATCTGCTGCTCCATGTTTAACCCAGGCAGGTTATTTTAACCACAGGCTGCTCAGTGGATGCTGTTCCATCCCAGAGGGGGCTGAATCTCATTTGGTCAGAATGGGAGTGGGGGAACAGAGACTGGGGAAGGAAGCAATGCTTTTATGATGTGTTTCCTGAAGGAGTGTTGTGAAGTCCAAATCACATTAGTGAGTCTTGTTCTCCACTCACAATTTTAAAAAAGATCTGCTTGTCTGCAGATCTCAGACTAGTCATTCCTAGGAGAAGCAGAAGGAGGTTGCAGAACTAACAAGACTATGAGAAGACCCATTCCAGGAAAAGGGATCCACCAAACAGCTGCAGGACATGTTATTAAGTTAGAAAACTAGATGGCTGGAGCAGGCAAAGGTCTTCAAAATATCCCTGCCCCAGTCAGGGAGCTGCAGTCATGCTAGATCAGGACTCTGGGTATTTCAAAGGGAGCTGTGCAGTGACAACCCCCAAGATTTTGCTACAGCCAATTTTGAGGAAGGCTCTTGACAAGGAAGAGAACTGTAATAAATGGATAACTCCTGTGACAAGGCACAAAACTATTTATAGCAACTTTGAACTCCACTGCTGGTTGAACCTACATGATGAAGAGACACCAAACCCGCTCCTCTTCAGGTAGCTGCATTAACCCAGCAGAGCAGAAAGCATCCACAGGGAGCCTGAAACTCCTGTATGTTGACCCAGGAAAGGGGTAGCACAGCATGAAATTCAGCAGAGCTTGAAGAAAATTTTCCCTGAGAGCATCTCTAAATATTTGTCCTTTTCCATTCCAACAAAGAAAATCAAGTGAAAGAAATTTGGAGAGTCTTGGATGGATCAGAACTCACCTGGAATGTCTGTATGCGGGCCAAGGTTTTGCAGAAGAGGCTGACGATGTTCTGGGATGGGAATGCAGAGAGGTAGGGGTGTGTGTAACACTGGAGGTATGGGGCTGGTGACTGGCCAGCAGGCTGGGTGTAGATTGGGATCAGTGAGTTGCCATGGAAGCAGCACTGCCCTGTTACAAAGCACAGGAGGGATGTGTAGGAGCAGGAGATGTGGAGGAGCAGGATCTCCCTTGTGCAGCGCTTGGCAAGCTGCTGGAGGGAGGAAGCCTGCTCCTGCAGATGCAGAGGAGCTGTCAGGGGACAGAACACTCCTCCCAATTCTGGCAGAGACTTTGCAGATGCTCTGGCCAAGTCACGTTTTAACAGCCCCATGCCTCAGTTTCCCCAGCTGTAAATTATTATAGGGATGTTTTGTGGCTGAATGCAGCCCATACTCACAAAGCAGGCAGAGCTCTTTGGACAGATGATCCCAAGGAGTATAAAGCATTTACTTGAGATTTTTTTCCTGTGCTTCTCTCTGATCTTTGATGCTGACACCTACATAATTTACAATGTGAAGAAGGAAGGAAAAGACCAGAAGCAATCACACCAAAGCATCCAGCCTCCTTCAGGCATGGCCCAGGAGTTTTGGGGAAGGAAGGAATGTGCTTCCACCCAACCCCCTCATCAGTCCTTCTGCATGATGACATGCAAGTGCTTGTTGATCAGTTTATGGATCTGGGGACTGACAGACTTTGAAGTCAGAGCTTGGCATCCCCAGTTATATGCTAGGACTTGAGAGGATCAAAGCTGCCAGCATTTTTGAGGCCTCATGAATGAGCTGCACTCGTAATGGGAGCTCAGAATTCAGGGTTGGCTCCCAATCTCCCCAAGAGCGTCACAAGCATGAGCACACATTCTGTGGGCAATTTGGTGGCCTTTCAGTGTCTGCATTCCATGCTGTGAGCTGCAGGAGGAGGGCACATTGCAGTACTGTGACACATTGCGTTACTTATCGCTGATTTCTAGTGTGAAGGATGTATTCTGCAAGCAATTCTAGGGCAGGATTTCCTACGTGAAACCCAGGCCTTCAACAAAGAGGCACTAATGACAACAAAAATGTTAGTTCAGCTTTTAGATCCCAGCTGGAGCTTGCAGATGTAGCAGAAAGGGATAAATACCCTCTCCGTTTTTCCACAGGAGTGACTCTTCTAGATTTAGGGATTGCACTGTCTTTGTTACAGGTCAGATCCTCAACAAGGGCTGTTTGGTGTCCTAGTCCTTATGAAGTGGACAGATCTGGGCTGGAGAAGAGGAGAAAGAAAAAGATACAGAGCAGCTCTGAGGACACAACTGCCTCTCAACCATCAGAGAGTGACCCTCTTTCATGTGAGGCATCTGGGACACAGATACGAGCTGCTTCCAGTCTGATGTGGCTGGAAGGGGCAGAGGGCAGAATCCACGTGAGAAGTTTTACAACCTGTAGCCTGAGTGTCAATCTAGCGGCCTACATGATCTGTATGTAGTGCACAAGGTATAAATCAAACTGCTGAATATGAGTTTTCTTTGATTAACATGTCCAACAACTTCCTTGCATTCCTTGCAATGCTCTTTGAAATTTGAACAAGCAAAGCTCTGTCCCAGCAGTCCCATTAAACTGCCTGGTGGAGAGAGGAGCAGCAGGAATGCAGGCTGGTCAAACAGCCTTTTGAAAGGCCAGACTTGCTCAGCTCAGAAATGCTGTCTGAGTCCAAGCTCCAGCTACGTGCCCAGACTGCTCTGGTCTGCGCTCGTCCTGAGGCCCCCCTTGGGAGGACTCTCAGTGTGACAGCAGGCCAGACCCTGGTCCTTCACTGAGTGGCTGCCCTTCAGTTCCAGCCTTGCAGTTTTGTAGCATTTCACACATACAGAGCACCCAAGATCTCACCATCATCCACCACCAGGAAGATACTTGGCATGTCAGGAGTTTCATTTTGCATCGTGACATTCTGTGTTACCCTTGTGACCAAAACTCTCTTGTGGTTTTTCTGGATTAATACACATTAATCAAAAGCCATGAATTCCCAGACTCCCCAAGCCCTAATTCAGCCTGTAATTGAGCCAGGCAAGGGACCACCGAGATGTTACCAAGAATGCCTTTGGAGTTCTTGCACACCTCATGAGTACAGCTTATCAGTATCTGTCTTAACTAGGAAGCAGTTATAGGCTGTAAAATTCACATCACATATCCTGTCCCTGAGATATTGTTCTTGGCCCAGAAGTCAGTTCAAAGACACTTAAGTCTCATGCTCAAAATTCAAGACCACCTCTCTGATTTCCCTTCACCACATGGTGAGAAGATCAAATTCACCCTTTGCTGGGACTCACTTTTTTTTGATTGAAAAACCATTAAAGACTGACATGATGTTCACAGACATGTCACAGCTCTGAACTCACTCTGGGCTTGTTGCAAAGAGGTGTAAAGCTTTACACTGCCCAACACCAGTGCAAAGTCATCTGCTTGAGAGAACTGATTAAGTCAGACTCTACTAAAACCAGGAAGACTGTATTTGTCTAAATAAAAAGGTCTTCTGAGATCACTCAAAGATCACAGTTAGTATGAAAATAGAGCACATATGAGAATTGACTGGGTCAGTTTAAGTGGAGCTTGGTGCTGTTCCTTCCCATTGCCTCAGACCCAGAGAAACTTTAAGAAATCCCCACAGGTCTCAATGTGCTCAGACCCAGACCCACTCCAGCTCTCAGCCAGCAATTCTGCTGGTGTTTGGAGTGGCAGTAACTCCTACATTTTTGCACTGCAAGCCTTCAGTTCAACACCTCAAGTGCCAATGGAGACACAGGTGCACACACATCTCTACAGTTCACTATTCATGAACCTCCCATGTTTCTGATTGGGGCACTGAGTGATAATTTCACACCTTCCAAGAATTCAACAAGGTATCCATAATCCAAGGGTCACATATCCAACTGGCACTCAGAGTTGGGTGAAATAAGAATTTACACTGATGGGCAACATCACTCCCTCTCCCTTTCACCTGAAAGCTTTAAATACACAATTTGGCTGGAAAACCTTGAAGAATACCAGAATCTTTGAATCAGAACTGAAATCAGAATTGCTTTCATCAGGCAGCATCAAATTAAAAAGGTCATTCAGAAGTTCTGTGTGATTTAATAAATGTATATAATTTAACTGCTTGGGTTTCTTATTAGTGAACTTAATTGCTGTATTTTAGTTTTCTTGCCATTGCTTAACTAAAAGCATTCTTGTTCTTTATGAGTCAGTCAGCAGGTGTACACATAACTTTATGTCAACATCTGATTACTACTTATTGCTCATTTAACTCAGCAAAATATAAAAATTGGACCATGTCTCTAGGAAAATAAATAAAAGGAGAATGCTGTGGAGTTAGAGAAGCTTTTTATAAAATCAAAACAGGAGAGATTTTCTTGGATATTTTTTCCAAGCACTGTTGTTATAGGTGTTTCCTGAGGAAGTGACGGACTTCCCCCCATTCCATGACTTGCACCCTCTAGTTTGTATTTTTTTTCTTTAAGTACAGAGTCCAAGAGGTACAAGCAGGCCAGTACAGTGGACAGTTATTTCACTTTGCTGCTAGAATAAACTGATAGAAGAGAACCAGACCTCTTTGTACTCCAATTCAGTAAAGCAAAGCAGGGCATAGAGACAGAAGTGTGCTTAATTTTAGGCAGGTGCCTTGCTAAGCTGTGGCCACTACAAGCCACACAAACCCATCAGTGAAATTAAACATAATTTAGTTATTTTTATGACCCTGTTTCAGTGTAGGCTCCTGCAACTGGAAGCCATCTGGCTGGGGATGGGCTCATATTCTCCATTTCCAGAGCTCCTTGCCCAGCACAGTTGGGGGCTACTCCACAGTGAGAGGGCTCCAAGGACCTCTGCTCCTTCTCCATAGGAGCTGCTCTGGCAGCTCTGCTCATAACTGATCTTATGAGGGTCCCCTGAGGGCCTGGTTTCAATTCTTCATTGCCATGAACAGCCAACACACCAGTCCTGTGGTGGGCAATCCTCTGCACACGAGGTGGAACGTGGAAGGGCAACTCTTTAAACTGGCCAGTAATGGACCCAATTCTTTCTTCCTCTACCACAAGCTGGTGATCCAAACAACTTCACATTCTTCACAGGAGAAGGTGACAGGTTCTGCACCTGACCCCCAAATTCCCCCAGTTCAGGGAGGAGGGAACTGGATTCCTACTGTGGGTTTAGCTCTTTAACAGAGAGGAGCAGCTCATAAAGGCAGAGCTTCAGGCATGTTGAAAGCTTTAGAGAAAGGCAGGCTCAGATCAGCAGTGAGCTCCAACCCACATGTGCAGATATGCAGATTATCCTCTAAAATTAATACCTAGGATGGTGCTGGTAGATTTGTAAAATAAAGGAGGGAAGCCTTAGGTAGCTGTGTTGATGCTGCTATTGGGATTTAGCCACTAAAAAAAAACCATTTGACCTCTCCTTGCATACATGGATTCCACTCCACAGTATCACACCTCAGTGGAGCATGTCAGCTCAGAGGCTTCACTGCATCTCATGTTCAGCACACGACAGCGTCTTTAGGAGCACAGGCAAAATGCTGCCTTTAGGACTTGGTTGCTGTGACATTCTCAGCAGTCATTGTAAATCTTTTGCTGCTTTTCCTCCTCTCCAAAAACCAGCATGGCCCATTTCCCCTGCTTTTGCAAACACCTCTCCCAGACATTTAAAGTGCAATATTTAGCAATGGGAAGTTGCTTCTTTGGCAAATTTCCAAGCTGCTAAATGAACACTGCTGCAGGAAAGCGATGTTTTCTCCCATTGGGTTAACACCCTTCCCCTCAACTGTGCACAGGGGGGCTTGAAGCCAAGTCTTGTTTCTTGGATACTCTGTACACAGAGAGCTCAGAGAGAAGCTGTTGCAAGGCATAAATGTTGGTTTTCATGCATAGAAGATTCCACTTAAGCTCAATGCAATGTATATCCAGGCAAAAAACAGGCTCTGGTGCCAGGTTTATGCATCCTTAGCTAACAGCTGCCCATGGAACTGACCAAAGGAAAGTGCCAAAAGTACACAGACGTGCTAAGCTGTAGATCAGGGTAGAAAGCAAAACTCAGATCTCAACTTTCTGTACAGACACAAAAGTGGGTAGCAAATTTGCCCATGGTTTTACACTGACACACCTACCTTCAGTGACTCCAGATTGGCACCAGCACTGCTGAAAAAACCAATCAACCAGCAGCCTCCACCTCAGCTGAGCCTGCTAGTTAATCAGAACAGGGGCAGCACATTTTGGGCAACAGACTTCCACGGGCTTTTGCCATTGTTCCTTAGCCAGCATTGATCAGAGAACGAAAAAGGGTTGCCAAGTCCTCAAAAGATTTTAGTGTGAGAGATGCAGACCACATGTGCTGAATGGTAAACAGCTCTTGAGGATCAGAATAAAAAGGTCTTTATAGTCCATGCAAACAAAAGCAAACGCCAGAATCTAAATGAAACAGAACTTTCAAAAAGCCTGAGGCTACCAAGATTTCAGAGCTGAAAGTATAGCCTTGTTTGTTTCTTAGAAAGACCTAAAGCACATCAGGTTATCAACAGAGGTGACCCTGTGCTGTTCCCAGCGGGGCAGCAGTGTCTTTTGATTTTCTTTTCATGTCCAAGCCTCCACCTGAGCAAAGTCAGTCCATGATATTGCTTGAGCCTCCTATTAAGGCTACATGTAGTTGATTACTTTGTAAGGGGGTAGCCAGCAGAGAGGAATATTGTCAATGAAGCAAATACCATTTATACCAATTACTGAATACAGCAACCCAGTCTAAACCACACTACCAGAAACACAGTCCTAACACAGAGAAAGCTTTGAAATACTTTCCTTTTCTGCTTTGAAGACATGTATGCAAAAACAGAGCTGAAAGAAGGAAAGTTGTTACTTTTAGGGACCACAATTCTGAAGACCAAGTAAAAGCACATGGGTTGGAAAGGACTGCAATTTAGCTACCACAGACTGGTGCTGCTGGGTATGTAGAATTGTTCCACAAAGATCCTTGGCCCTGTTTCAAGCATCCTCAGCAGCAGATCCCTTCAGATCAGTGAAGCTTTGTGCAGAAGACTGCCTAGAATTTTAACCCAGTTGGAAACTAAGGGTTCCTGCAGGATAAATTCTCAGGCAAATGTCCCACTTGGCCCCAGGACACATTGCCTCTGTGAAGGCTGATGAATGCCTGCAGCTTTGAGGTTAGACAGATTTGGTTTATTTAAACTAAAGTTTTGGCTGCTGCAGCATAAACCTACTACTGCTCATGCAGTCCTCGGGCTGTGCAGGGCTGCTTCCCCCACTTCAGCACAAGCAGTGCTGCGGCTGCCAGCAGCTGCTGCTCCGGTTCCTCCGAGTGCTTTTACTCTCTGCAGATGGCTCTGCAGCACCACTGCCATGGAGCAGGATGAAATGCAGCCTGCCTGCCTCCTCCCAGCCCAAACCCCTCCTTCCCTGGCCCACTGCTCTCAGTCTTCCCCCATCTCAGTTTCTCTCCCAATGCATTAACCAGCCCTGCCTCACTGGTTTCATCGAGGCTGCTCTGTTTACCCCAGGATGAACACACACATCCAATCTGTTCAAGTCTCTACAGCCCTTGCAAAGCAGCCCTCCATCTGGAGTGTCCATCTTTGCTGCCTTCAGCTCTGGAGGAGCAGAGAAGTGACAACAAACTTGTGCAAAGGAGAGCCAAAAAGCATCTGAATATCACCCCTTCTAGCTACCACATGGGTCAGCAGCCAACACGTGTGCCCTGAAACACTGGCTTCTGTTTCTCTTTAGGTCATTCAGGAAACTTCCTAAGAAGCCTATGCAGTCTCTAGCAGTGAACTTGGTTTATGTGAGCAGGGTCAGCCCAAATCAGGTGCAGGATGAGACACAGGACATGGGAAAATGCAATGTCAGTAGAGAGACTGGAAAAGATGTTTTGAGATTTGCAATGCTTTGATATTAGAGATGCTTTGACACTTGAAACTCATCCTACCTCTCACAATCCACACTGGTACTACGTTGAGAATGCAGAGAGAAGGCCATGTCCCTTTCTCCCCTAATCCTTAACAAATACACAAACCAACCATGACAGAGTCTACAAATTTGAAAAGCTTGTAAAGCAGCACCAACACTTCACTTCTTTTATGGCCCTATAGATAAACAGAAGAAGCATGGTTCACCTTGAGCCTCTTTTTTTCCCCCTTAAGAAATTCTTTCCAGTGCTGTTTTACAGGTTTGCACAGCCTTGCAATGAAAAGACACCCCACAGCAAACCAGGCATTTAAAAAACACACAAAGCTACCGTGAAGTAAATTACTGAGTTAACAGCCAGGCACCTACAGGTATAATTGGGTTTCATTTGAAGAACAAATTAAAGCAATGTGCATATTAGCTCTGAGTCTGCAAGGGGCAGAAAAAGACAGTCTGGAAACTTTCCAAAGTGCACAAGATTAAAGAAGCCCTGCCAAAACAGCTCTCAGGAGACAGCAGTCACACGAAGAAGGACCAGCTCCCAGGGAGAGCCAGGCCCATACCCAGCCACATCTGCATGCAGGCTCCCATCAGAGGGGGAGGGGATGGCTGCATTTGAACCATAAATTGCAAAGCAGGGGAAGATTTGAGTTGACACGAACATTGATAGGGACAAAAAAGGACAGGGCAGGGCAAGCAGTTAGATGGATATTGCAATTACTGGGTCAGAGTGCTTCACACTCTTTTCCTTCATGCCCTTTTCCTAAAGCCCAGGGGCAGCCATACAGACTTCCCTCTCCCACTATCAAGTCTAGCACTTCAGTATATTTTAGAACTTTATTAGTACCTATACCTTTTGTTAAATCCCAGTTCCAAAGACTAAAGTGGGAAACACATGACCCCAAACAACTCACCAAAAGTTTCTCACAACAAAGTACTCCACCACAGTGACAGCATGTCCCAGGCCACAGTTTCCTCAGATACACAGCTCTTGCCATTGCAGGAATATTTGACTAGAGCAAGAGCCTCTTCAGGATGTCTCTGCAAAGAAATAGGCCTAGTTTCCTTACTGGCTTAGCCTCCTCCATCCACACCTCTTCTGCTTGCCATCTTTTTGCTGCTGCTAAAGAGGAGAGCAAAGGATGAAAACAATTAACCAGCTGAAAGGGAAAATAAGTAACAGCCAAAAGGGCTTCAAAGTTAATCAAGGAAGTAAATAGTGGAACAGCTGAAAAGAGGAAGGCATCAAGAAAAGGCAAAATAGTAAAAGAATTAGAAGAAAGTAGAGAGAGAATGAACATCCTATTAGCAGCTTCAAGGCTGGTCTTGGATGTTATCCTCCAGTTATTTTTTTCCACCCTGACCCTGGAGGAATGCCTTTCTTTCAATCCTGCTTAATATCTGAACTCTGTGCTGATCCCTGTCCATTGTCAGGGTCCAGCTATAACTGTTGCTTTCCCTGGTCTGAATTGGAATGCCATTGAAAGTCTCAGCACTCGCCTTCCCCAGGCAAAGCACGTGGATTTCAGCTGTGCAACCCAGTCTAAGTCAGGCAGGGAGTGTTGTCTCGACAGCTCTGCTCACAGTCCTGCCCTGCAGAGTCAAAGGACTTGGATTACTGTGCTACAGAAGGGCACAGTCAGACCTTTGGAGCAGGGGAACAACTTGACATGAAATCCTGCTGGAGCACTGCAGAGGGAGGCTTGGTTGGTGTCAGTTCAGAACATGAGACTGTAATAATATTTGCCCTTGGTTCAACTTCATATACTATGTACAAAAGCCTCTGTTTGAATAAAGGAATGGCCAGGAAAACATGAATTGAGAAGAGCCAAGAAACTCAAAGCAAAGCCCCAATTCTCTTTGTCTGGAAATCTAACTTTTGGAAAGAAACAAATACACACTGAAAGTAGACAAGAAAAGTTCAAGACACATTTGTTGCTGAATTTTCTCAGTTTTCCTTGATGATATTTAAGAAGGAGAGAGCAAGTGCATGTGTGTTCCACAGAAAGGGTTCAAAAATATGCATTTTTTTTCCTCATTCGGGGAAGCAGTTTGGCTGTCAGAGCAGCCTTGGTTTCCTGGATAAATAAAATCACAGTGTTTTTTCATAGCCTGCAGGGTGGGAAGAAAAAAACCAGCAGTCTGCCAATCTAGGCCTCACCCTGCCCCAATTTTGACCTAAGACAAACCACTTGCTCCCATGGCTCAGGAAAGGTCAGGAGGGGACCTGTGCCACTGCTGTTGCAGTCACCCAAACCACAACACTTTCACCATCTCCCTGACCTACGAATGCTGTGTAAGTTCTGAGGATTGAATGCCAGGGCCTTTAATAGCACCTGATCCTGGCACTCCAGAGAAAAAAAAAGAGCTGACTGTCAGGAGAACGATAAACCTGGTCCAAGGCCAGAGGAATGGCAGGATGTAGTAAAGTACTTCTCCATCCCTCACTTAGACCATGTTACTTTCAGCACAGCATTCAGATAATGGCCTTGGCAGTTGTTTCTGTCATTGATGAGACAGACTGGTCCCTTGGGAGATGTTTGAGCCTGTACACACCATTAAATATTATCAAGCACTTAGTTTGGTCATATGAATGCTGGTAAGCAAAGCTTTCTGAGCAACAAAGACCAGTGCAGCAGTGCTGAAGCACCAATATCTAGGATTTTCCAGTTGACTGTGTTTTTCCAAATATGTTTGAGAAGGCCCAGGCAGGCTTACCTGCCCCAGACACTGCCTCTTTCTCCTTGAGGTGTATTTACCCAGATGGCAGGTGTTTTATATTTCCAAAAACATTTGAGTAGGAAAACATTTGTACAGGCAGGTTCACCTCAGAGTACTTATTTTCTTTCTCCCTTTTTTTTGTGGGAACAAAGAGCCTTGCACCAGACCCTGGAGCTACTCACTAGCTAACCCTGTGTGCACGTGAGGCCACGCAGAGCCAAGGCACGGGTGGGGGACGGCGGTGCTGCCAGCTCCAGGGAGGCAGCGTCTTGGGGCATTTGGCACTACTGGGCTGAGGCAGGAGGGTGAGATTATGGATACCTTCCCTGACAATCCAGATGTGACTTGGATCTGCACACAAGAAGCAGCTCCATAGAGCTGTAGCTGCTTATGTGATTTATTTTATTTATTTTTTTAATGCTAAAGGAAAGGTCCTCAGCCTTCTGGCCTCTGAATGGGCTGGGGAGGGCAGGTAACCAGAGTCAGCTGCAGCAGCCTAACAAACTCAGCAGTGTGTCACCAACCCATGAAGCACCAGCTCTGCCAGAGTTCTCCTAACACTTGCTGCTCCCCTCAGATAAAGGGAAGAAAGGGCCAGTCTTGAAACAGGCAGAGCCTGAAGCAGATCTGGCCAGGAAATCAAATAAAGCCTGAGGGTGCTGTGATCTAAAAGTCTACAGTTATTCACAATAGTTCCTTTGCTAACTGGGCATTTTCAGCATAAACATTTGCCAGGGATCATCAAAAACCTGCTGGTCCTTCCAGGACAGGGGGCCAAACACCAGGCAGGGTGACAAGGCCAGCAGTGCCTGGTCTGTGCCAACCATCCCCAGCCCCACAATACCTGAGCAAGCAGAGCAGAGGTGGCAGCCAACTTCAGCTGAATCCACAGCACCAGGCAAGTCCTTGCTGATGGGGCAGGCCTGAGGTGAGACTGGGAATTCAGGTCAGAGTCTGACACAGTCCAGTCATTACCAAGAAAGTTCATAGTAATAAAGAACATCCAAAGTCAAGAGAACAGAGTCAACAATTCAGCAACCACATCAGCAAAGTCCATGGGCAGTGACCAGCATAGCTTGTTGGAGGCATGAGCAGACCTCTCTACAACATAACCCAAAAAATATGTCAGATCTGAGCTGAAGTGGATTCAGGGGCCCAGCCTGTAGGCACAGAGTGGGTGTGGAGGCCCTGGGTGAGGCAGATCAGGGCCACTAAGGACTATTGATGCCCTGGCCAATGACCAGTGAAGTGTGGCTGCTCGGTGCAGGGACAGCAGCAGTACAAAAACGAAACCACACAAGGACAGAGTTCAGTTCTTAGGATGGCATTTCATGCTATAAGCAACTGAAGAGGGCTTCCTTACATAAGGACCTATGAAAAAGTTTTCCTTATTGAAGGATTATTTTCCTGTATGAGTGAATCCAGCTCTCTGCTAAAGTGTGCTGCAAAAGAGCAGGATGTCCTCTGTTGTACTGGAAAAAATGAGGCACAGAGAAGCTGCCATGACCCAGCTAGTCCAGCCACCTGAGCGACCCCACTCTAGTGCTCTGCTACATCACGTTGCCTGTAATTTTATTTACACATTGCTCTCCATTCTCAAAAGTCAAGATGCAGAATCTAAAATTGTCTCCTACGTTTGCTGCAGTTTGGAAACTGGAAGCAAGCCCTGCCATTGCAGCCTATGTCTAAAGAGCTAACTCATTTGTCTTGTCAGTAGCTTTTCTTTTGATCTCCTGAGCTATTCACAGTTCAGTTACTTTCCAGAGATGACTTGTTTCAGTTTGCTTTGGTTTGAACCAGGCTTTGAAACTAGTGACCAGAATGCACAACATTTCTGTACAAGATCTTGAGGAAACAGCAGGGTAATTTATGAGACAAACTATTAGTCTTCAAAGGATAACATCTTTTTAGCAGAAGTCCCTTTTCTTCAAAGGAAAAATTGCCTTTTGCTTTGTGAACTTGCATTTTTATATATATACATATAACAAACATTTATTTTACCTACCATGGCATGATGTGTGTGTGTAGAAAGGCCAAATAAAAGCAAGTACCCTCAGAGAGTTGAAGAGATGTTGTCTGAAGGTGGCTGTTCCCAACCCCTCTGCACTTTAAAGAGGGATTATAACATACCCTGTGGAAGCAGCCAGCAAGGGTTGGCCTCCCACTGGGCAGCGCTGGAGCAGGAGGACACAGGAATGGAACCTGTGGGATGGTCTGGCAGCAAGGAGTCTGCAGGGGAAACAAGCTCAAGCAGATCGTTAGAGAGACACGAACAGCCTGGGAATGGCCTGGATATCCATTGCAATGATCCCAATCCCATTTTTGCCTCCGTGTGTTCCTGGAATAACTCGCTCTTTTCCTAAGGAAAGCTGCATCTTTACACAAAGTGCCTTCTCCTGTGTGCTAGGACAATGAAAATGGATCACAGGTCTTGCTGGAATTAGTCCTAAGGTGGGAACTCAGCCATTCTGGAGCACAGATGGGGTCAGGTCAGGTTTTTCCCTACAAACAGGAGAAGCCATGTGGTTTTCGTATAATTTGGAACGTTTTCTTACAGAATGAAGATTGATTAGATGCCTGGAGTTCCCCAGAAACAATGCTGATAGTGTTAGCAGCCTGCACACCACAAGAACCCATTCATAAAAAAAAAATCCTCATTTTGAAATTTATTTTTTTTAAACTTTATGTTCTTGGAAAAAGAAGCTTATTGAGTAACTATCAGAGTTCCTCTTTCATCACCTTGTCATAAATCCCACAGGCTCTGAATTCCTTTAACAATCTCTCAGTTAAATTGTGGCCTGCCTATTCTAATAAATAAACCTTCTTTCTCCCTGCCTGCCCCCCCCCCCC